>OX328123.1:120405941-120667417 GCA_946811695.1 Gonocerus acuteangulatus | reverse complement strand
GATATGCTATTTTGTGGTGGCCTAGTCTGTCTGGTTATAAACAAGCATACACACAGAAATTTGAACAACCGGTGTTTTCCTGACCAATGGGTCCTGAAAAATGGACATTCCTCATAGGTCCTCCGGATTCCATCATGGAGTTTTTTCCTTTTGGAATGAGAAAGGAATATCGCAAGAAGTGATGAGCACCCTCAACGGGGCGAAATTAACACATTTTTTATAACAAGCACATTTCTCTGGCGGAAATCGTTATATGAAAATCAACAAAATAATACTAATAGGGTGTACTATGCTCTGGCTAGCTGAGTTTCCCCTTTGCAGGTACCCATTAATAAGTTAATTAAAGCTTGTTTGGCCTAGGAACGGTCAGAGAGGTCGAATCCAACCCGCGAGGTCCTCCAGCATATTAGTCCAGTGCTCTACCACTGAGCTAACCTCACATACTTAATTGTTTCCAAATTTAACTTAAATGTGTATATCTTAGTTAAAAAAACTGATGGAATACGTTCTACAATCACGATTAAATCTTGGATAGACATCGGAACAGTTTATTCCCAATAGTGAGAAAGAAAACATTCAAATAAAAAAGATGATCGTGGAGTTCGTGGTAAATTAATATTTTGTTTTACCAATCGTTTTATAAATTAATCATTTCAGAGTCAGAAGGATGAAAAAACTCTACAATTTCAACAGGAATAGTAGTTTGTAGAACGTTTTTAGGGACTAAACCCCATTTTCTATGCCCAGGCTCGGCTGAATAAGAGCCTATGCATGGACATTAAAAATGGGGCTTAGTCCCTGAAAACCTTCTGAAAAATAAAATTCCTGTGGAAATTGTGGACTTTTTTCATCCTTCTGAACATCGATTTCCACCATACAGCGATTCCTACAACGATCACAGAGTGACAATTTATATTTAAAAGAAACAAATTAAAAACACATCAATAATGGAGCTATTACTTCATATTTAACATAATTCAATTCGATTCATGAAAATATACGTTGTTCAATGATATTGGTGGACGTCTAATTCCTGAACCATTTTTTTATGGTAATTGATTTAGATGAATTGTTGAGAATTGTAAGCACTTGTCCTTAAGTAGGCTTCAAGTATTTTCATCATACGATGTGATAACATTTCTTTGGCGAGTCTATATTAAAATATTAGAAAACGTTCAACTTTATCAGATAGCATTTTTATCTAGTTCTCCTCTGAGTAGGACGTTATGGATGTTTGCCAATCTCAAGGGTACTTCCCCAAGTTTTCAAGCGATAAGCTCTATCTTTCATAAGAAATATTTTGTGATGTTACGACATTTCAGGGGTAAGCATCAATTATGCTTATATATATTTATGTTCTTGATGGCATTAAATGCGAGAGTTCAACTCGCAGGAACTGCGTTATCTTTGGACGTTTCCACGACGCACAGTGGAACGACTAACGGAAAAACCGCGAGATTGACAAAAATTATATTTTTTTAAAATTAATTTTTGTATTAACTCGTTCTTAAAACCCTCCAGAATATTTACTCACTATAGACTTTCAAAAAGTATCAATGAACTAATATTTTTCTATGATGAAATACAAACGGGGATGATACCGTAGCCGAATATAAGTACTTTGAAAGTTTGATGAATAGTGTTAGCCATGTTCCTTGCTATTCAATTCACTTTTAGAGCCTATTTGAACATAAAATAAAAATCATCACCTCGAAAATATTTATTGGGAAAAACATAGGGTTGTTTCGATAAAATCTCACTTGTATTTTTTCTGTCAAGTTGTGGCAAAGATCGACTTGTTCCATTGTTTTCTTTAGGTTTTCTACTTGATTTATTCGCAGAGATTAGCTGCGACCTTGGTCACAATAACAAATACAGAATGCAGTGTTTGGCTTTTGTAAATAAATAGAGCTATTTGTCAGGCATTACGGTTGGTTCTATCTAGGCGCACAGTAGTGCGCCAGGCCAAGTTCCGGCCTAAGCATACTGTGTGTATATTACAGGCGGTCTTAGAGCTGATTTTTACCCTCTCATAACGTTCAACCAGGTAAAGATAAAGTTATGAAATTTTACACAGGTATTATACTACTAGATGTGAGTAAAACTGGAAATTTTCATAATTCTACATCGAATAGTTTCTGAGATATAAGCGATCGAAAATCGGGATTTATAGGACTCACTCACTCACTCACTGACTCATCAAAATTATTAGGCACTTCCCATGATGCTAGAGACTTGAAATTTTGCATGAAGATATATGAAGACGTTATTAAAGGAAAAAATCCAAAAATCGCGAAAAGTTGTGTTTGACTCCGCTTCCGGGGCGGGGGCGTGCCAGTTTTGTACTTCCTTCGGAAACCCATCATTCCGTCCGAAACCCATGATGTGGGGTATCAAATGAATTGTTTCGGTATGAAGAACCTATATTTGATGTTTTAAGAAACAATTAGACGCATATAGGCTCGGTAAAAATCTTATACCAGCTGACTGTCTGTATGTTTGTTCCTCTTACAAATCCGTACCGTTTGACCGATTTTGACCAAACTTGGGACACAGATGGGTCTTGATACGGGGAGAATCATAGGCTAGGTTAAATTGTCTATCAGCTGTCTGTCTGTCTGTTTGTTCCTTACACAAGACCAAATATGACCGATTTTGACCAAACTTGGCACACAGGTAGGCCTCGGTCAGGGGAATGCACTAGGCTAGGTAAAAAAGGTCTTTCAGCTGTCTGTCTGTATGTTTGTTCCTTATACAAATTCACACCGTTTGGCCTATTTTGACCAAACTTGGCACGCAGGTAGGTCTTGATACGGGAGTGTCATATTACCTATGACGTTTTCCACTTTTTGTTCCATCGAAGTGCCATCATTCCTTCTGAAACCCATCATGTGGGGTATCAAATGAATCGTCTTGGTAAGGAGAACCTATATTTGATGTTTTAAAAAACATTTCGACATATCTTAACAAAAACAGTTGTGACTTCTTTCTTAAATGTAGTAAATAAAGTCGTAGGGGTTAACTGCATAATATACTTCAAAGCAGATACTAAGTTTTTCAAAGTCGAGCCATCTAAATTACAAAGTTTAGGATTACAAACACAAAATGTATCGTCTTTGTTTCTTATATTTTTCTTGATGGCCTTCTGCACTTTCCCTATTGTGATCTTTATCCTCGGGATAAGGTTCCTGTGTTTTACAGTGTAATAGTTTAGTTAAGAGAGCAATCAATTTGTCCTCTAGAGTAATGTCATCTGTAAGATCTGGAAGAGCTTCTAACTTTTCTAGTCTAGTGATTAGATGTATGTAGGTTGATTATTGGCATCAAATATCAAGCAGTAAGGAGAACCTTATGCAGAATCCAAAGACCCTGGTTTTATATGAAGTACAAAAGCCAGTAGGTATGCGGCAACTAAATTCTATTTAATACATAGAAAAAAGTAATGAGATCCCCCCAAAAAACATAAATTTGAAATAGAGGCCAAGTTCTTGCCCCCACAAAGAAACACTCCCTTCCTAAAAAATATCCCCTCCTAAAACCCCCCAAAAACGCCTTACCATTCTACACTCCAAAAAAGTAGTATGAGTTGGTGTATTAATTCAACCAAAAATATTTGCCAATACAAGAGATGATGCAAGAAAGAAATGTCCAAGTTCATTACTTGGAAGACCTCATAGTTACTTACTAAGAACAGTAAAGACACTTCAACTAATCTTTAAAAACAACAATAAAAATACTTATATCCAGTTACTAAAATATCACTTTCCTCAACCAGGTATAATCTTAAACTTGGCAATGTTTAGTTTTTCTCTAAAGATAATTTGGCACAAAAAAAAAAAACATTGCCAAGTTTAAGAATATACCTGGTTGAGGAAAGTGATATTTTAGTAACTGGATATAAGTATTTTTATTGTTGTTTTTAAAGGTTAGTTGAAGTGTCTTTACTGTTCTTAGTAAGTAACTATGAGGTCTTCCAAGTAATGAACTTGGACATTTCTTTCTTGTATCATCTTTTGTATTGGCAAATATTTTTGGTTGAAAATATGGTGCACTTAATACACTAACTCATACTAATTTTTTGGAATGTAGGATGGTAAGGCGTTTTTGGGGGGTTTTAGGAGGGGATATTTTTGAGGAAGGGAGTGTTTCTTTGTGGGGGCAGGAACTTGGCCTCTATTTCACATTTATGTTTTTTTTGGGGATATGCTTGTTACAGTACACAAAGTGCCAATTCATGGACGAAGCATAATTTAAACCTGATTGATACCAATTGGAAAAATGTCAGGGGAAGTTCAAGAATCTGTCTATAAAACGTTTCGGAAAACGGGAGAATTTAGGTCTCGTAAAACGAAAAGGCATGTACTTATTAATTTCATCAGACCCTCTTATTTCTGAAATTATACTCCGCTACGGACACAAACCAGGCAATGAAAGTTTATTTCCTAAAGCCATCTCATTAATGGTAAACGATGAATTTAGTGAAGATGTTCGTGAAGACCCTAAAGACAGTGATTATGACAATTTTAATCTCCATTTATTATTGGCAACGAATGTATCAACATTAGAACAAAAAAAAAATGCATTATTGCGAAATAAAAATACTGTATAAATGTATATTTGTCCAAAGAAAAACATATTTATCTCTCCATAGGGAGGAATCCCGCTTATAAGATTGACCCCATGATGCAATCCGGGAGTGCCGTCCAAAACATTTTACTTAGAACAAATAGATCACGAGAGAGAAAAAAAGTTTAATTGTAAATTATATTTAAAATTCCATATTTCCCCTTATTTCCAGACGTTAGATTTAATACAGTAATGTTTACGTACTGTTTATGTCAGTATCCCAACTCTATGTCCAAAAAAATCGGCATTTCGTTCCAGTGTGCAACGCTTTTATCAGTAATTTCATTTGGAAAGCTTAGAGTAGATACAGATAACATTTTGTATTGACATTTCTCCCCAATTGCATATCACAGCGATGCGAAATTCTAGACAAAACAATAAACAGCAACGTGAACGGACGGCATTGCTAGTCTAGTCGGAATGCGTCATTGGATCGACCTCGGGGAAGTCGATCCAATGACTTCCACTTCCTCTGGAGTGAGGAAACGCCCAAAGAGCAGACGCTACGACAGTTCTTGATGTTGATCATTGATGAAAATTGCTAAATTAGATGCCAATCATGTATAGCAATATGACTAAGTGATTGTTAAGTCAATATGTACACCTGCTGGGCTGATATGTGAAGAAAAGTGGAATCTGGGAGTCTATGTTCCTAGTGAATAATATACCGACAATACCCAAGGTTTGCTGAGTAACAACTCAAAACTCAAAGTACTATCTACTACTTAAGGCAAAACATACACAAAGAAAAACTCGAATTGTCTACATATAATGTTTAGTTTCTAGCTATCTTGACAAACCCATTTTACTCTTAAAAGGATTTACAAAATCGCACGAAACATTATCAACACCTTCATTGGAAAGAAACCAGGAACCGATTTCTGAATTTAGTTGAATTTAAGGCGTGTCAACCGTTGGGGTCATTAATGCCAGACTGATTTCTGAGATTGTTCAATCTAAATTTTCGTGTCAATCTTTATTTTATTTTATTTTTTTTTTTTTTTAGAAAACATATAAACCTTTTAATTTACCTTCTACTTTTTCGAGATGTTTTTCAAAATAGGGTGAAAGTCCGATTTACCCAAAATTTCTTTTTATATTTGCACTTCTCCAAAACTAAAAAAGTCCGTCACGCAGGAGCTGCATAACTAAGCACTTTCCTCAGAATGTATAGACTACATTACTGAATAATTTGCTGTAAATAACCTATATAAATCAAATAAAAACGTGAATAGTTCCGCTCATTTACATTTCTTATGAGAACTGTCCAATTATTAATTTAGTAAATAATTTTTTTCCAGAGTTATGTTAATACATGATACTGTACTACTTAATAAATACACAAAAACTTCATTTTCCGTCTTTTGATCTGACACAGGAACAGGATACAGTTCCTATAGTGGGAGATAGCGCTCCTCGCGGCGGCTTTGGGAACCTACGTCTGGCGGGCTAATCTAATGAAACAGAGTTTAAAGTAAACCCTCCTTTCCAATAGACCGATTTACTTCATTTTTACAACATTTCTTTCTCATGAAATACCCACGACGTATACCGCGTTTCGTTACAATACAGCAGACATTACGACCGGTATGAGTATATAAAGTAAACCCCCCTCCAAATAACCCGATTTAGTTTATTTATACAACTCATTTTTCTCTGTTGGTTACCACCACGAATACCGAGTTTCGTTGAAATGTAACAAAAATTACGGCTGGTAGTGGCAAATTGGTAATGTGGGTCCGGAGTAAACCCCCCCTCCTAATGAACAGATTTAGTTTATTTTTACAACATATTTCTCTCCTTAGATCAACATAACGAATACCGAGTTTCGTTGAAATATAACAAAAACTAAGGCTGACATGGTCAAATTAGTATTTTGGGTCCGGGGTAAACCCCCCCTCCCGGTGGACCGATTTTGGTGGTTAACGAACACGTTCAATCGTTTGCTAATTGAACGCTATATACCACGTTTCGTGAAGAAAAAACAAAAACTCTGGCCGCTATCGTGTTAACAGACACATATATAAATATATGTATATATATATATATATATATATATATATATATATATATATATATATATATATATGTATATATATATATATATGTATATATATATATGTATATATATATATATATATATATATATATATAAATTTTAACAGGGGTCATTTTCGGTGTCTACTAGGTAGGATCGATAAAGATTTGATGAAATTTTTCAAAAATTCCGTCATGAGTGCAACCTCAATAGCTACTTTCCTTCGGAGGAAAGTGCTAAAAAGTATAAATCTTAGTTAGGATGAATGTAGAACAAGTGGAGAAATGTTCTACTCAGCCCCAGGACTTCGTGTGCCTGAAAAAAAAAGTCCGACTCGCAGGAACTGCATCATCTTAGCGCGGTTCCGTTCTTATCCGAAATGCGATTAGTAAAGGAATAGTAGCAGCTATCGGTAGGTTTTGATCTTTCGTTAAAAATATAAAATAAAATCTCAAAGAGAAGGAAACTTAAAGAGTCACATATGGAAACTGACAGATTTCTAAACGGATGGGACTCTCCCGTCATCGCGACGCTCACTCTAGGAAAACTCTATTACCAATATGATTCTTATTTCCTCAGCTTTAATGAAATGCTCATTCCACCGTTAAATAAACTTAAAAAACAAAAGTGAGGTAAACAGTGACAAAACCCCCTTTAAAATAACAAAACTAACACTTTCGTAGTTTTAAGCACTTACTTCTCCGACTGACATTGCCCCATCGAAATTTGCTTCAGAATCTTTTTTGTAGAGAATTTAGTAAGCTTTTGAATGGTAATATCGTACTTCCCACGATTTCTTAACTGTTTTGAAGATATTAAGGGGGGAAAATGGTGCTAATACCTACTGATAGCTGCTATATCCCTTCACTAATCGCACTCGAGATAAGAACGGAACCGCGCTAAGATGATGCAGTTCCTGCGGGTTGGCCTTTTTTTCAGACAAATTAATGTATTATGTTTATATTATAATATAAATATTATATTTGTAAGGAGAGCAAGTCACTTTAATTGCGGTGTAAAATATTGTCGCTAGCTAAATCTAAGTATTATATAAGCTCATAAGGAAAAAATGGTGCTAATGGCTCATTTTCGATGCACCATAAAAGAAATAAAAAAAAAAATATAAGGACAATATACGAAGATTCCGAACCATTTCATGTCTGTTAATAAAATATTTTATTCTAATCCCAATAACGCTACAATTATACACAAATAAATTTGTTTTAGGTGTCTATTTAATACGAATAAAATAAGGTTATAATGAGCGATCCGCTGTGGCATACACCAAGTACTACCACCGTGTGGAGTGCAACTAGTATAGACCGGTACGTCAGTACCACTGTGGTATGTAAAGAGCGGCTGTTCTGATACTGCCAAAAATTAGAAATCCTACATTCCTAAAGTTGTTTGGAGGCTTATCTTTATGACTCTAGAAAGGGACTTACAGATGACGAGGGTACACTGGGAGCTACCTGGGGACAGGGAAAATGCCCCCCCCCCCACCCTAAGCTCCCTCACCTTCGAATTCATATGATTTTGTACAATGAATTTTAAAAAAAAATTAATAAATAAATAAAAACTGCTGAAAATAGGGATTACCAAAAACAATTCTAAAGAACGAAATCAACACCAGTACAGTAATATAGATATTCTTTGGGCATCTTCGAATTCCAAGATGCCGTTGAAACAAAATATTGTTTCTATTTATACGTATTCTTTTTTATTGACTAATACATTTGACTACTATAAGCAATCACAAAAAAAGTCCGACTCGCAGGAACTGCAGCATCTTAGCGCGGATCCGTTCATGTCCCTAGTGCCATTTGATAAGCTTAGAAAAGAAATAAACTTATTTTTTTTTTATATATCTCGTGAAAATTGTCCAAATCCTCTCAAACATCTCGAATAAAAGTGATATTAAGGCGTCAGGGACACCGACAGTAGCTAACTTTTACACAGAAGCGGAAATTACAGAATCTGACTCTCATTCTAACGCAAAGCTCTATAAATCAATACAAAATATGCCTATGGGCGTATATGAGGGGGGGGGGCTGCAGCCCCTCCCGAAATTTTGAATTGATGATAAAAACTTCTCGTAAAACCCTTAAAAATAAATTAAATAAGATCACTTAGTTCATAAAACATATTTTATTTTACGTGTAATAGCGTTTTAGTTGCCTAAAACTATTCCAAGCTCTAAATATTTAGTATTCCATACCCTGGAAATGGTCTCAGCCCCCCCCCCGTAATTGTTTTTATATACGCCCATGTACAGAAGGATCGAGAAGAAGTACACAAGATTGAGTAGAATACCCTGCCTAATATAGCCTATATAGAATAATATGCCGAATAAAACCTATCTAGTAAATACACAAGGACAAATAAAAGTCTTGACGAATAACAAGTCAAGAAAAAAAACTTTATTTAACACAATAAAACAAAGTTTAGTTGCCCAACTACAATAGAATAATATACCTAATTAAGTCTATGGCGTAGACACAAATGGACCAAAAACAAGTCTTGTGGAATATTGTTTTTTTTTTCTAATTAAATACTTTTTATCAATATTTAGTATATAACCTTTGTTGAAAACTATTGATTGCTAATTGATGAATCGGTTTACAACTAAGTAGTTTTTATGAATATTTAGTATATAACATTATGTTTGGATCTGAGTTTTTGGGGT
Organism: Gonocerus acuteangulatus; assembly: GCA_946811695.1. Classification (NCBI taxonomy): domain Eukaryota; kingdom Metazoa; phylum Arthropoda; class Insecta; order Hemiptera; family Coreidae; genus Gonocerus; species Gonocerus acuteangulatus. The sequence goes on along the minus strand of OX328123.1, from coordinate 120,658,067 downwards.
GCTCTCCGCCTAGGCTTTGTATTTGTGTCGGCAGATACCTGGGGTATATTTACAGCTCTTGAGGATTAACTCTTAGCAGGTAAATTTCCTGCGGCCCCCTTGTTTCTACGGGTATTGAACCGCCATATTCGCTCATAGTATCTAACCGTTGTGAAGTTTATTTTTTGGATTTAGGACTTAATATACATATGTAGACTAAATCATAGCAAGTAGTAATCCTCCGTCGTCGGTTCTTAACTATGTAGACTCGCTAATGTTATCCAATCTTAGATACATCGTATTTACAATCCACAGCAAAAACACGACATTTCATCAGAATCCCCTGCTGAATAAAACTTATATAGAATAATATGCAAAATAAAGCCTATCTAGTGGATAAAAATAGAGGAAAAAAGCCGTTCGTGGTGGTAGAAAATCTTAAAAGTATTTTGCTCAGAAATCTCCGAAATATTGTCACTAATTTTACGTATCCTGTTTTATAGCCAAATAGATTTATATTCTATAATCAATAAGAAAAACCTACTAACAATAAAAAACTATGGGTAACAGATGAAAATAGGGAATACCAAGAATAATTCTAAAGAACGAAATCAACACCAGTACTGTAATCTAGATATTCATACGGCATCTTCGAATTCTAACAAACAAAATATTGATTCTAATTATACGTATCCTGTTTTATTGACAAATACATTTGACTACTATAAGCAATTAAAAACACTAGGGAATATGCCAAAAAACTCGGAGTAGGAGCCTCGACAGTTTCAAGACATTTGAAGGAAATCGACAAATCCAAAACTGACATTTCATACGATACAGCCTGATATATTTTTAACAATGATTTGTTTTTCTTATTTTAATTAATCTGTTTTCTTGTCAAATACATTATCCAACTTTAAGCAATTAAAAAATAACAAGAAATAAAAACAAACAAAAAGAACCGTTCGAATAAACGAAATCAATTACTTCAAAGTTTAAGCACTTATTTCTCCGATTGACATAGCCTAATCAAAAATTTTTTCAGAATCTTTTTTGTAGAACATTTAGTAAGCTTTCGCATGGTAACCCTCCGTTTACCAATATTCCTAACCGTCTTCGAGATATTAGGGAATGTATACGAAGTTCCCAAAACATTTCATGTCTGTTAATAAAATATTTTATTCTAATCCTTCCTTAGCTCCAAACGTAACCAAAATTTTTAACATATTAGTGTTGATGAAATTCAAACATGCAGAAAATGTTTCAACTGAATTCCATGATTCTAAGTACCCAAACCTAAAACGGGATTCAAAACCTATTTTTTCAATTTTCTCGAAAACGGTTAATGCTATCACCTTGAAAATGGTTTCATTCATTTTCTTAGGCCAAGAAGCTTATAAAACGAGTACTTATAAGCTCATGAACTCAAAAAGTCCGTCTCGCAGGACTGCATCATCTTAGCGCGGTTCCGTTCATATCCCTAGTCTAATTTGGAAAGATTAAAATAGAAGCAGTTATTATTTTGGTTCCACCAGTCTTTTTTTTTAAATTAATTATTATAATGGCGTGTCAACCCTTAAGGTCACTAACGCCATTCCTGTGAGTAGTAAAGTCTTGAAAGGTGACATACATGATTTACAATCTTACCTGGAAGGGTCCGCTACACTAGAAACAGACCCGCTAGTGACAAGGTCTTGGAATCTTGGAAATCTATATTTCTAACAATAAATTGTTTTTGTTATTTTACTTAACCAGTTTTATTGTCAAATACATTATCCAACTATAAGCAATTAAAAAATAACAAGAAATAAAACAGACAAAAAGAACCATTGGAATAAACTAAATCAATTAATTTAAAGCTTTAAGCACTTTTTTCTCCGATTGACATCGCCTGATTAAAACTTTCTTCAGAACCTTTTTTGTAGAGCATTTAGTAAGCTTCCGAATGGTAATCTTCCGCTTCACAAGAATTGTCAACGGTTTTCGAGATACTAACGAAATTATACAAAGTTACCAAAACTTTTTTTGTCTGTTAATAAAATATTTTATTCTAACTCTTCCTTTACTCTAAACGTAACAAAAATTTCAACATATTAGTGTTGATGAAACTCCAACATGCAGAAAATGTTTCAACTGTATCCCATAATTCTAAGTACCAAAATCAAAGACAAAGAACCGTCCCTAGGAAGGACGCTAGGCAGTTGAAAAGCTTTATATATCTTGGAAATCCATGTCTCTAACATTAAATTGTTTTTCTTATTTTTCTTAACCTGTTTTATTTTCAAATACATTATCCAACAATAAGCAATTAAAAAATAACAAGGAATAAAAAAAGACAAAAAGAACAGTTCGAATAAGCGAAATCAATTACTTTAAAGTTTTAAGCTCTTATTTCTCCGATTGACATCGCCTAATCAAAACTTTCATTAGAACCTTTTTTTTAGAGCATTTAATAACCTTTCTAATGGTATTCTTCCGTTTACCAGGATTCTCAACCTTTTTCGAGATATTGAGGAAAGTAAACAAAGTTACTAAAACTTTTTATGTCTGTTAATAAAATATTTTATTCCAACCCTTCCTTAACTCCAAACGTAACCAAAATTTCAACATATTAATTTTGATGAAAGTAGAACATGCAGAAAATGTTTCAACTGAATCCCATGATTTTAAGTACCCAAACCAAAAACGGTATTCAAAAAATACTTTTCCAATTTTCTCGAAAACGGTTAAAGCTATCGCCTTGAAAATGGTTTCATTCGTTTTCCTAGCCCAGGAATCATATAAAACGAGTACTTAGAAGCTTATGAACTCAAAAACGTAAGCGTTACGATTTTTTTTGCGCGAATTTCGCCCCAAACGCCATCTTCCAGTAGGCGGATTTTGCTGGTTAACGAACTTGACCTTTCAAATTGGACGGTAGATTTTTGTACCAAATTTCTTCAAAATCGGACCATTCGTCTTCTATCTAGAGAGCGAACAGACAAATATATATATATATATATATATATATATATATATATACATATATATATATATATATGTATATATATACAAATTTGAACCACAGTTATTTTCGGTCTCTAGGGGTTCTGAAACGCGAAATTTTCTAGTCGGCACTTCCGGATTGTTTCATTGTATCAACCCTATAAGCGGGGTTCCTCCCTATGGGGGAGGGAGGAACCGCGCTAAAACGTAAGCGATACGATTTTTTTTGCGCGAATTTCGCCCCAAACGCCATCTTCCAATGGGCGGATTTGGCTGGTTAACGAACTTGACCGTTCAAATTAGACGAAAGAATTTTGTACCAAATTTCATCAAAATCGGACCATTCGTCTGGGAGCTAGAGAGTGAACAGACAAATATATATATATATATATATATATATATATATATATATATATATATATATATATATAGATGCAAATTTTAACCACTATCATTTTCGGTCTCTAGGGGTTCTGAAACGCAAAATTTTCTAGTCGGCACTTCCGGATTGCGTCATGAGATCAACCTTATAAGCGGGGTTCCTCCCTATGATGAGGGACCGCGCTAAAACTAATTTTTTAAAATTTTCTTGAAAACAGGTTAATATCGCCTTGAAGCTGCTAAAATTTGAGCCACACGCCAAAATACTTATATAAGTTCATTTGGAGGCCTATAAACATATAACTGTAAATACATTTTTTTATGATAATCTATTATAATTTATTTATTAATATTACCAATTACTAATATTACCATAGACTTAATAAATTGTTAATCGCGTCAGTTGCGGTCCAGCAACAAATAAATAAATTGTACGATTTATCACACGAATGTATTATAATTTCTTTAAAATAAATTAACCGAGAAGTATTATAACTTATTTTATTAGTAGAAATATATCTCTATTTTAATGATTCTCTTTTTTTATTATTATTAAATATTTGTGTACCTAATGGAACGAATCGTATACATTACAGGACTCCCCTAAATAAATCAATTTATTACAGACCTGCAATGAACTAAATAAGTAAAGGAGTAGAGATAGAAAATAATTACTTTATTTTATAATTTTATTTTCGATAAAAATGGTTGCAATACAGCTCAGGGCATGAAGTTTAAATTATTAAAAAAAAAAAAAAAAACACTGCAAGTAAACTATCTATATGCGTCCAAATATAATATTATAATTACACCATCAGTAACTTTCGGATGTTTATTTTTTATACAGTTGTTATGATTTGAACCATGTTTCCAGGTTTACACTCTAATGATCTCCAGTTGCGTTACCGAGCCTCAGAACATTTGGCAATTATGTTACTGCGTTTACCGTCCAATGTATTTTACAGGGCTTAAATAGATTTAAAATCTAGTATGGGCACCTACTAAAATATTTATTTGATAGTAACGTTGTCTGGCCTCAAATAAATACGACGATCCCTGAAGCTTTGGCAGAATTAACTCAGTGTTAAAAAGCACGGAAATCGGATTTCCCAGCCATAAAATGGGCTATCGCAGCCTGTTGAGTTAATTTTTATAAAAAAGGGTCGCTAATTTTGGATATATAGGCATACATATTTTTTAATTCACGATGGATCATTTAGTATGTCTTATCACTAATGTCTGAGTACCCGGGAAATTCTTTAATTTACCTAACCCCAGTATTTAATCCTGGCGCCCCATCCGATTAGGAGAATCCAATTTTAATCTTAATAAGTGGGGAATCTTCATCTAATCTAAAACAGAGATTAGATTATTTCGAGAAAACTCGAGTCACTCATCAGTAGGATATCTGTCGTCGGGAATTCAGAGAATATTTACTTTGACACTATTACGCTGAGCTTAAAAAAATAATTTGATGTTGAATGGATTATTTAATGAAATTTTAATTGAAAAGGATTTCGGAAACGAGAAACGTTCCAGTCGGAACTTGTGGATTGCGTCATCGGATCAACGTCATAATAACATGGGCGTATATAGGAAACAATTTCGGGGGGGGGCTGGGAAAATTTCAGGGGGCGGCTGAGACCATTTCCGGGCTATGGAATACTAACAATTTAGAACATGGAATAGTTTTAACCAACTAAAACGCTATTAACCCCAAAATAAAAGATTTTTTATGAACTAAGCGATCTTATTTAATTTATTTTTAAGGGTTTTATGACACATTTTTACCGACCAAATAAAAATTTCAGGGGGGGGGGGTGCAGCCCCCTTATCTCCGCTACCTTGTTGGGTTAGTCTGCTCGGGAAGGGTAGACCATCGTTACTCCTCGTAGGAATAACACTAGTACAAACACAATTCATTAATTTCATTTTATTAATTTTTTTATTGTTTGTATTGGCTATTTTATTTCATTTCATATGTACATTATCTGTACCTGGTGTGACATAGACGTACGCAGTCCCATCAGCCCCTCCCCCTCCCTGAAATGTTGATCTAATTGGTAAAAATGTTTCATAAAAACCTTAAAAATAAAATAAATGAGATCACTTAATATATTTTTTTGTACGTAAGAGTGTTGTATTTTGCTAACAATTCCATGTTCTAGATTGTTAGTATTCCATACCCCCTAAATGTTCCCAGCCACCAAAATCCCCCCTCCAATTCTCCCAGCCCCTCCGAAATTATAACCTATATACGCCCATGTGGTCATAGTCCCAAGTGAAAATGATGTAATCTGCAACGCAGTAGTTTTGTGAAGCTTCGCTTGAAAAGGTCATATTAATCTTACGTCTCCGAGTAATATTTTCATACGCAGTCGCTTAGCTCAACGGACCTTAAATTGACAGAAGTATTTTGGGATTTCAAGTCAAAACTCCTAAAGGTAGATGGATTTCTGTAAATTGGTATAGCAATAGCTTGTAACCCGTAGGTAAAAAAAAAAAAAAAAATTGCCATTCGATTATTTTTTTTAATTTTGTAAAATAAGTCGCAGAAAGGTGACGATTTTGCACATTATAATAATTAAAAAATATTATTATTATTACTATTATTTATAAGTGGTTCACTCTTGTTTTTGTTTTTTTTTTATTTCACTCCTTCAAGATGATACCTGTATAGTCTAATGAACGAGCATTAAGATCAACATTTGAGAGGGTAATTCACATAGTTAAAAAAATTCAAAATGTCTGTAATATGCCTGAATGCCACTGGCTATACAGCAGATGGCTTCAAATAAGTTTATTTTATTTCGTGTTATGTAAGTAAGAGAATATTATGTTTATATACAGGCTTCTCAACAATTCGTTCATGTGACATATTTACTATATGTGGGATGTGTCTTGTAAGTAAGTTGGAACAAACTAAAATAAAATAAAAAATAAAAAAATGTTCCAAAACTAATACTTCAATGTGTAGTATAACTTGTAAATAGCATGGATGTTGGATGTAGGACGAATATAGTAGGTCACAGCGCTCATTTCGCTTGGTTAGCTCCCGCCTGGTCTAGGTCCTCCATCAGCCACGTCAGACACACTCCACAAAACAAAGCAAAACCTTCTCAAAATATCCTATAATATAGCAATAGAAACTATTAAAATTTTATTTTTACAATTCTTGCTATTTTTGTGCCATATGTTTTATTAATGTACATTGTCATGTTCTGCCGATAGATACCACAAGCCTAATTTTAACTAATGTTGAACAATTTATTTGAGTGCTCACCTATAGATAACACATCCTATAATTCTGATTTCATTATAAATGGGCATTAAAATTTAAATAAATAAACATGTATCCTCTAAAGCACCTAAATTGGGTAAAGTGGAAGTTAGAATTTATTTATTAATATACTTCAACTGGGTTATACTATAAGCCAGTTAATAAAGCAAATGCTTTATAATTCAGAATACATTAAAATGTATTAATCCTTTTTTTAGCTAAGACAACACAAAATATACACTGTAACTTCTTTATTTAGAACGTTAATGCTTTTCAACAGATTGTTTGTTGAGTTGGATCCTTCTTTTTAATATTTTTATCTGGAAAATGAATAAATATGTTTGTGAATTTCTGTTAACTGTTTAAATAAGGCCAAGTATTATCTGAAGGAAATTTAATATAAATGCACTTCTAGTTTTTATGTAATTAATTTATTGAATGTACTAATTGTATTTCCAAGGACTTTATATCAAACGCATTCGTTAATATCAGTTGATGCCTTCTTGGTTACTTCATTATAGCTCGTTCAAATAGATTGCACACTCGCAAACTTGTGTGGGAAATATCTTCTTCACAAGGAGCCTGGGAAGGCTTCGAGAGGTCAGGCAAGGGAGATAGTGTTTAATGTTTATCAATAATTAGTCGAAGCTAAGGCTGAAAACAATTTATTTAGCTAGTTTTCTCTTGTTTATATTTCGAAAAAAAAAAAAAAAAAAAAAAAAAAAAGAAATTCCTATTTCAGTTTTTAAGTGATAAAACGAAAATTTGTTTTAAGAAAACTTTATACTGATGCGCTGTCACTAATTAGGAATTAATTCCAGAATTTTATTTGTCCCATAATGTAGTCAGTTCAAATTTAGATGCTGTTTTATTCCATATCTTTATTTATTTATTTTACTTTAATTTTATTCCTTATTTTTATTTATTTATTCCACATCAGTTGCTGTTATATAATGGATTATTCAGCGAAATCGAGCCCGTTTGCCATGACCTTGGCTTAGTCCATGAGGCCCTCACATTGTTCCATAGCAAGGCGCATTAGATCTGGCAATGAATTATCTTACAGTTCACATGGTTTGCACAAAAATAATGCAGTAATTCTGCGTTTCGAATTAATATTCCTATAGAACAATAAAAAATAAAAAACGACTCACAACAATCTGTATTTGAACCGCTTCCTCCAATTAATCATTTTGAAGTCCGTAGAACGCGTAATCGGGTCCATGCAAATTAACCGCGCTATCAAAGATCACATTAACACAAAACGATGTAATACGAAAACTTAGAATGTTATACGGGACACTCCGAAGCGAATACTAAACGAATATTTCAAAGCAAACAAGAAAACAAAATACCGCAAGGTAAACGGGAAAATAACATGTTGGGTTTGACTTCCAACGCTGTCACCAATTAGGCCCATGTGGGCATGAGATGTCAGCCATAAACAGTTATAGTTTCAGGACTCTGCAGTATCTGTATATTTGTTCATGATAAACTCCTTTTACTCTGAGAATAATTCCCAGTTTAGTTTGGTAAATGTTTATCTTTTCGATAGGACCTATGTCAAGGTCCACGGAAGAATTCCTTAGTTCGATATTGAGCTATCGAATATTTAAGTGTGATTGTTACCTCCCTACAAATAGACAATCCAGAAGTACCGACAAGATATGCTGGCGGTTTATAATTTTACACTTCAGTCACGTCACGTCTCCGTCTAGTATCAGTCATAAAAAAAATGTGTTTATGAAAGTTAAGTAGTGCTATCAACACTGATCCGGAGTAGTGTCTGTTCAGAACCGTCAGTCACCGTACCGTCAACAAATAATTTTTTCTTAACGATATTTTTTGTTGAGACAGACGATTTTTATTTCATTTTTTGGGGAAATGTTGCTGATAGTTAGATGAAGAATATAATATTATATCATGTTCAATTGTAAAAGTTAGTGAATTATATACACGTAATTTAATAACACTGTTCTGCAAAAAAAAAAACTTTTCTCCCCTCCCTTGAACAATTTTGCCTGTTTCTCATGTTTTCAGGTGTGCTGAGTCCGAATCTGAACTCAGAAAAATTCTATCACCCTCTGATTTTGAGAGAAAAGAGGAGAAACTTGGAAAAAATGAAAAATTGTATTTAAAAATTATTGTCTTTATTATAACACATTTTTTTTTATTTTTCAACGGTAAAATATAATTAATTGAATCCTGCATGCTATCAGGTATAATACTAGATATGACACAACTCAAAAAATATACACACATCGTCAATGAGTATTTTTTTTTTCTTTTGCACTCTTCCTCCTCTGTCTCCCGCTGCAGTGTCCAGCAGTAATCCGCCAGCATCTTCTCATTCCATTTGCCAGTATATCTTTTTTCCATTCTGGATATGTCTTGGTGGAATCGTTCTCCATGTTCGTCCGAAACTGCACCCAAATTTGGGGCGAAAAAGTTTAGGTGACTATCTGGTTCATGATCATGCGGCACACGGGAACGAAGGCACCAGAAGATAAAAATCTTTAGTGTATATATACGTATATATAAATTTGAGCCACCGGTATTTTAGGGACCTATGTGATCCGAAACGTAGACATTTCTCATCTCCACCTTTTGCGAAGTTAGCTTCCGGAGGCAGGTTTTCTCATCTCCACCTTTTGCGAAGTTAGCTTCCGGAGGCAGGTTTTCTCATCTCCACCTTTTGCGAAGTTAGCTTCCAGAGGCAGGTTTTCTCCCTAAGGAGCGAGGACGCTGTAAAATGTTCTTAAGTGTAGCTAAACATCGTAAATATTTTAGACCCAGACATATGTTTGGTAATGTTTTGGAAAACTAAAAAAGGAAATATTTAGATACATGAGTGAGAATTATGTAATATGTACATATATAAGGAGGCTAAACATTTACAGTTCTATACCGATTATCTTGTTTAGAGGCATGTAGCTATAAATAGTGAACTATCCAAACTACACTATTTCCAAGGTAACCCAACAATAACTTGATGTTTGCAATTAGGATGCGCAAGCCTCAGAAATTAGAAATACCGACCTTCGCTTATGTTTACTACCACTATGGATTTTTATCCGATCCTATATACTTCTGTAGTCGTTATCAGTATTATTGATAACAACTACAGTAGTCTTGCTTTGTATTGAACAGTGGGTAACCTCCCGGTTTTCTCACATATCTGTCACCTGGGGCCCCCTTGCTTTAAATTATTTTAGTTAGCCATTTTGAAAGTGAGCGCAGGCAACACTGAGTGCATAACCTACTATTCTAGTCTATTCCTTTTCTGAGTTGTGTTCCGCTTTATAGTGTTTCCCAAAAGACAAATTGTGTATTAACAGATTATTCTTATACTTATTATAATTATAAGCATATCAGTATTTTTTTTTTTTTTTTTTTTTTTTTTTTTTTTTTTTTTAACGGCGCATCTACATCTTGGTCATTAGCGCCGGGCTATCTACAGGTTGTCACCCTTTTCTAATGCCAACAGCACCCATTCAGGTACTGACCACGCCCGACGTTGCTTAACTTTGGTGATCTATGGGAACCGGTGCATTCAACGTGGCTACGGCCGTTGGCCCATATCAGTTGTTCGTGATTCCATAGAAGACAATATGCATATTATTTCTTAACCAATTATTTATTTTATTATTTTTCTCAACCTAATTAACTAAGCCTATAATGAACTTGATATCAGATAAAACTGCTGAAACACCGGGACGGAAATCCCAATTAGTAGAAGTTATATTCAGTAAAACTACTTTTATTAACTTTTATCAAAAACGCTTATTTATTTTTTTATTTGTTTGTTGAGTCCAGCAACATTGGTGACAATTTGTCCCTGACACTTTCATACCTACTATCTTCTATAAAAAAAGTCCGACTCGCAGGAACTGCGTCATCTTAGCGCGGTTCCAGTTTTTTTTTTTTTTTTTTTTTTTTTTTTTTTTTTTTTTTTTTTTTTTTTTTTTTTTTTTACGGCACATCTACATCTAGGTCATTAGCGCCGACATCCAGGGTGTAGCGAGGAATTTCACCAGCGAGCCGTGGGATGATAAAATTCCTGCTGGAGCCTTGGATTATGAATCCAAGGCGCTAGCCATTAGACCACGGGAGACCCCGGTTCCTGTTCATATCCCTATTCTCATTTGAAAAGCATAGAATAGAAACAGATAATATTTTCCTCGGCCTTTGTACAAAGGGTTCTATGGCTATACCTGGGGTCAGGTCCGCAAGACCCTAGAATCCTCTTCTGCCGATACTTCATTTCATACGTTTCAATGAATTGGAAAATATCAAATATTTTCACACATTCCTGTGTTCTTTTACTATAGTAATAATTCTACAGATAAAATAAATTAAAAAATAAAATAAAAAAACCAACAGCATAAAGGCAATTGAAAATATTCAAAAGACGCCAACGAATATTTTTCTCTTGGCAAGCTATATTTCTAACAATGAATTGTTTTTCTTATTTTGCCTAATCTGTTTTATTGTAAAATACATTATCCAACTATAAGCAATTAAAAAATAACAAGGAATAAAAACAGACAAAAAGAACAGTTCGAATATGCAAAATCAATTACTTTAATGTTTAAAGCACTTATTTCTCCGATTGACATCGCCTAATCAAAACTTTCATCAGAACCTTTTTTGTAGAGCATTTAGTAAGCTTTCTAATGGTATTCTTTCGTTTACCAAATTCTTAACCTTTTTCGAGATATTAAGGAAAATATACAAAGTTACCAAAACTTTTTATGTCTGTTAATAAAATATTTTATTCTAACCCTTCCTTCATTCCAAACGTAACCAAAATTTCAACATATTAGTTTTAATGAAAGTAGAACATGCAGAAAATGTTTCAACTGAATCCCATGATTCTAAGTACCCAAACCAAAAACGGTATTCAAAAACTATTTTTCCAATTTTCTCGAAAACGGTTAAAGCTATCGCCTTGAAAATGGTTTCATTCGTTTTCCTAGCCCAAGAAGCCTATAAAAAGAGTACTTAGAAGCTTATGAACTCAAAAACGTAAGCGTTACGATTTTTTTTGCGCGAATTTCGCCCCAAACGCCATCTTCCAGTAGGCGGATTTTGCTGGTTAACGAACTTGACCTTTCAAATTGGCCGAAGGATTTTTGAACCGAATTTCATCAAAATCGGACCATTCGTCTTCTAGCTAGAGAGCGAACAGACAAATATATATATATATATATATATATATATATATATATATATATATATATATATATAAATAAATATATACATATATATATATATATACAAATTTGAACCACCGTTATTTTCGGTCTCTAGGGGTTCTGAAACGCGAAATTTTCTAGTCGGCACTTCCGGATTGTTTCATTGTATCAACCCTATAAGCGGGGTTCCTCCCTATGGGGGAGGGAGGAACCGCGCTAAAAGAAACAAAAAAGGATAAACAATTAAATTAACAACTCAAAACTTTAAAACAGTTCAAGATATCCCCTTAAAAATGGTTCATTCGTTTTCATACGTTAAAGAATATACACAAAAGCGACCTACAAGCCTATGAATGCAAAAACGTAAGAGCAACGATTTTATTCGCGTGAATTTCCCACAAATAAGATACTGCTCCGGAAGGCGGGTTCTTAAAAAAAGGTATTTTTTTACTCATTTTACCAGATTTCATCAAAAATTTGACAAATCAAAATGGAAAATTGGATTTTTGAGCCTTTAAGAGAGCGAACAGACAAATATATATACGCATTTTAACCATCATTATTTTCGTAATCTATGGGTTTTGATACGTGAAAATGTCTATTCGGCACTTTTGGATGGCGTCATAAAGTGGACGCACTAAAACGGGTTTTATTAACCCGGTTTGTTAACTCAGTTGGAGAGAACGCTGCTTGCAGTTCGATTTTTTTTTAATAGATATATTCCCATGGCCACTGCATAAAATATTTATTTATTTAAATTTTAACATCCATTATAATTAACTCAGAATTTTAGGGCGGGTTATCTGTACGTGACGACCATTTTCTAGCCAAGATAGGGCTGATGCCTTTTCTTTTCCCCAAAGAAAAGCTACCACCCCTAAGTGCGAATCGGACCCACGACCTTTGGCACGAAGTCCGATGCCTGAACTCTCATGGGCACCGAGCACCGTGCATGAAATAAATACAGCAAAAAATCATCCTCATTTTGAACCACAAATAGTCTTGGCATAACTCAATGGTTATAATATAACCAATGGTTATAATATTATTACAATGTAAATATGTCAAATATTATAATGATAGTGTGGATAAATAATGCATTTTCCCACCAAGGTCGGTTAATTCTAAATGCATTACTACCAGTATTGACCTTCTGCAGTTTAAGGAGTGACCAGCTGATACCACGGTAATATCGGATAGAAGATTTACAGAGCAATTAGCAATCCTTCTTCATCCTTGAAGTTAGTTTAGTAAATAGAAAGATGTCATCATCATTTAACATCTCTTCTTTCCATTAAAGCTCTGGTGGGTTGTTATCTGCCTTGAAAGAGAATCTTCTCGCATATTCCGAATTTCGGCCTGTAGCTAATCGGGTTGCAACAATGAAAACATTTTTTGAAAAATGTCTAAATTTATTTTCGTTCCTGCTTACTATTATATACAGGGTGTTCAAAACTCGATTGACACCCCCACTTTTCCCCCCCAATTTTTGAAATTTAAAAATGAAACTTCTTGGGTCTCTTCGTGGTCGAAAGAACATTCATTGGACCTAACAAGTTTCTCCAATGGAACTCTGGAATCTCCAATGGAAAGGGGTTATTTTTATGACGGATTATTGTAGAGAATTAAATGTTATGTCGATTTTATATCTGTCATTTTATCGCTAAAGCGCACCAATGAGTATCAAATTGCAAAAAAAAAAAAAAAAAATAAAACAAAAAAAACAAAAAAAAAAACGATAAAATCCGCACAGTGTAACGAAGTAGTGAAATTATGGACAAAAATCATTAACCACTAGTTATTTTCAAATAAACATTTTTATTAATTGAAATCAACTCAAAACAAGGTAACAATAGTATAATAATTCATACTATACGGCTATATTGTTTTATTTATTTTTTTTTATTATGGTGCGTCGACTGCTATGGCCAATGGCACTATACGGCTATAATAATATTAATTGTAATATTAATAGAAATAATATAGCAGGTAATAATATTATTAATAACAATATTATAAAATATAATATAACTGTAACATATAATGTAGTAATAAACTCTTGTTTATGTCTGCCTCTAAGGAAGCCAGAAGGGCCATCAGAACGAGAATATCTTTTTTCATGATAAAAATTAATAACAATATCTTTTAAGTTGATATATTGTTTCAACCAGTATTTATATAAGAGTTTTTTTCTCTGCGGTGAACACGTTCCCACATTTTTTACATTTAATATAAGACTAAACTGGCACTCTTTCTAATATTACTTAATATTTCTTTAGAAGCATCCTGCAGATCAAATTGAATCATTTGTCCGAGGATTGATACCGTTTTCTTGGATTTATCCACATTTTTTCAAATTAGGAAGAACAAATAAATTGATGGATATAAAAATAAAAATCTTTGGAATCGGCAAATTTCGGCAAACTAAATTGCTGTCAGTAGATTATACTTGAGGTAAACTTTAAGCTCTAAAAAACTTGGGATGTTTGCAGATGAAGTTTTTTTGCTATGGGCTATCAAAATTTTGTACATAAGAAAAATGTCAAAAATTAATGAAGAATAATTCAGGATAAATAATAAGGGAGTACCCATAATCAATTATCTGATATAATTACCCATAATCAATTATATCAGATAAAAAAGGAATAGTTTTGACGTAATTTCCTTCGGATGACTTAATAAAAACACTGTCCTATCTTCAACGGCAGAGGTTCAAACTAATTGTTGGTATAAAGTAGGTTTTGTAGACTTTGCCTTGTTTATAATGCTGCTAAAGTGTTTGTTGATCAAAATAAAACTAATATTTATTAGTTTTATACGATTTTTATTCCTTGAATAGTTTCTAAACATAGCTAGAGGATTAAAAATTATATATAAGAAAACAAAAATTTAGGTTTTTGTCCATTGGACGTTACACTGTGCGCCGCCCAGGAAACTGACAGTATCCTAAGCGGAAATTACTCCATCCTCATTCTCAATCTTATTTGTCTCTTGGAAAACAATATTACCAATACGTTTCCCATTATATTGACTTGTTTTACTAAAATCCTTATTTTATCGTTAAATGCAATAAAAAAATAAATAAATTAAAAACTAAGTTAAACAAAGACAAAAATAACTTCGAAATAACAAAACTAACATTTTCGAAGTTATAAGCACTAGACATCGTCCCATCAAAAATTGCTCCAGAGCCTTTTCTGTAGAGAATTTAGCAAGCTTCAGAATTGTTACCTTCGAATTAATATGTTTTTTGAACCATTTTCGAGTTGTATAAGAAAATATACGACGATCCTAAAACATTTCATATCTATTAATCTTTTTTTCGATTATTTTTTTCCTGACGTAACCAAAATTTAAAGGTCTTAGTTTAGATGAATTTCAAACATGGTGAAAATATTTCGATAGAATCAAACCCGAAAATTAGTTTGAAAAACTATTTTTATCAAGTTTTCTCGAATACGGTTACAGCTGACCGTGGAAATGCTTCCCTACGTTAGAGTATCTATCAAACTTGTACCTGGAGGCCTACAAATCGAGCAAATGCCGCTCATAAAACATTTTCTTCACCTTTAGGCAAGACATCATTGTACCAAATTTCATCAAAATCCGACCATTTTTGAGCCTGTGAGAGAGCCAACAGACAAATATATATATATTTATTTGAATCACATATGCGGGTTCCCTCCCTATGGAGGTGAGAAGAACCACGCTAAAAAAAAAAAAAAAAAAAATCTCCATCGCGGTTCCTCTAATCTCCATAACATGAAGTGCGTTTCTTCTCCATGACATGGTCGGCCGCACATTTCAATAATTACGCTCATCAACTATGTTTTGTTTTAGCAATTTTCGAAATTGGCCAAGACTCTCCTTTCAAAATAACAGAGCCTTTTTAGTTTGTAGTGGAAATAGGTAAAGTTAGTAACGTTAAATGTTTATAAATGGGTTCTTTAGAATTTAAAATTTAATCGGAACATCCTCTTAAGACCAAATATAAAAGCCTACATATATAAATGCTTAGCTGGCGTAATGTTGTTTTATTGAGATAATTAGCTATCAATTTATCGAGTCATGGATTATTAGACTCGATAAATTTTCCATGTTATCGTCTGTAAACAGTGAAAATAGAACATACGCCATTTTCCTCGTAGACTATTCAAACATTTACACAATTGTTTTCTAAATAAAGTCATTACATAATACCCGGATATAATGAAATCCTACAATGTATTTAGGAAGCCTAACAAGGAATATTAGCACTCTACATAAGAGATTACACGACTTAATAAAAAACGACTTGAGCTTAGTGCCTTGTAAAGATATACTCGACACTAATATATCAACTGTTAAAGCTTCTTCCTCAGCAATGTGAATTTGTTTAAAATGGCCTGTATAAGTACAAAAGATGCACGAATGGATTAGCACAATTATCTATACTAGGCGACTCGTGCGAAGCATTCGCAATCTTTGGTATTTCCTTGTGTTTGCCGAGACAGGGTTGAGGGTCTGTGTTTTTCCTCACCATGGTGGTCTGTCTCTGGGACGTCTCCTTCCACTGCACACCATGGGTAACTGAGACTCAAAAAGAAAGTTCAAGCAATAGTTGTTGCCAGGTCAGGTGCATTAAACGATTTTTTGAAGTTATCTTGAGGCCAGATAGCGTGAGAACATTTGTTCATATCATAGTGGTGGGGAGTTGAAACAAGCCATGAAATAGTATAGTTTCATGTGTATAACTTCTTTAAAGCGAATCAACTAATTTGATTGCCGGGTTTGTATATCGTAGAGAGCATAGACGAAGTAAGTTGGTCGGTCTAAGTAAAAACAAATTACTTCTAGCGGTTTGGGGAAGTAAATATAAATTCATGTTGTGATTCTTTTCATACCTTAAATCAATATTTTAAGTCGAAATTAAATTCGGAATAAGATAATAGATGCATGAAATCGAAATCGGTTTCATTTCGATTTATGTCTATGTTCTCGATAGAGGATCAATAGGTCGAGGGCAGGATTTCATAAAACCTTTATTCATTTTTTTTCAATTGTAATTTTGTGGAAAACAACGAAAATGTGAGTAATTTATATATATTTATGGCGTAGCGGTTAAGAAAAGCTTTAAAATGATACCTCATTTATGAAAATTTATGAAGTGTAAAGGAAGTTATGGCGTAACGACAAAAAAATCCCTTGAAAAATTATAATATATACAGATTAGTAATGAACAGCTGAATCAATTATTAATGTTAGCGGCGTCCCTCCCTCCCTCCATAGGGGGGAACCCCGCTTATAAGGTTCACCTCATGATGTAACGACAAGGAAGTGCCGAATAGAAAATGTTACTTTTCTGAACCCATAGATCAAGAAAATAACGATGGTTCAAATTTATATGTATGTATATGTATATATATATATATATATATATATATATATATATATATATATATATGTTTACATTTATTTATTTGTCTGTTTGCTTTTCACAAATAAATAATATCTCGTTTTTCTTCGTTTCCGAGAAAAAAGCAAGAAACTAAAACACAATTTTGAAAAGGCATTGTTTCATAAAGCCTATATAAAAATCATTAAAAGTATGTTGTATCTTTTTAAAGGAAGTATAGGGTTTTAAAGTTTTTTAAAAAGTTTTTTTATCAGTTATTTTTCAACTTAAAAAATAAATGTTTTAAAGTAATTGTTATTAGAATACTTAATAGGCAAAGTTTAAAGGAATAAATTAAAGCTACTAAACAAAAAAAGTCCGTCACGCAGGAGCTGCATAACTAAGCACTTTCCTCAGAATTTGGGTAGTGTAGATTGCTTTCCAGAACAATTTGCTTAAAATATCCTACATAAATAAAATAAAAACATGAATAGTTCTCTTTTAAATTTGTAATGAGTAACTGATCAATTAATAATTTGCTTCCAGAGTTATGTTTACACATGGTACCTATTACACTACGTAATAAATACAAAAAACCTCATATTATGGTATTTTGATCTAACGCAGGAACAGGATACAGTCACTCTAGTGGTAGAAAGCGCTCCTTGCGGCGGCTTTGTGAACCTACGTCTGACGGGCTTTTCTATTAAAATATATTACAAATTAAACCCCCGCTTTCCGATTGGCCGATTCAGCTCATTTAACCGCGTTTCGTTACAATACAGGAATACAATATTAGGAATTTGGGTCCGGAGTAAACCCCCCCCCCCTCCCCCTTCTAATGAACCGATTTAGTTTATTTTTACAACACATATTTACCTGTAGATTACCACTACGAATATCGAGTTTCGTCGAAATATACCAAAAATCAAGGCTGGTAGTGGCGAATTGGTATTGTGGGTCCGGAGTAAACCCCCCCCCCTCCTAATGAACCGATTTAGTTTATTTTTACAACACATATTTACCTGTGGATTACCACTACGAATACCGAGTTTCGTCGAAATATACCAAAAATCACGGCTGGTAGTGGCGAATTGGTATTGTGGGTGCGGAGTAAACCCCCCCCCTCCTAATGAACCGATTTAGTTTATTTTTACAACAGTTATTTTCCTGTGGATTACCACTACGAATACCGAGTTTCATCGAAATATACCAAAAATCACGGCTGGTAGTGGCGAATTGGTATTGTGGGTCCGGAGTAAACCCCCCCCCCCTTCTAATGAACCGATTTAGTTCATTTTTATATCTCACTTTTCTCTCTATATTACCACTACGAATATCAAGTTTCGTTGAAATATAACAAATATTACGGCTGACATAGTCAAATTAGTGTTTTGGGTTCGGGGTAAACCCCCCCTTCCGGTGGACCGACTTTGGCGGTTATCGAACTCGTTCAATCGTTTGCTAATTGAATGCTATATACCAAGTTTCGTGACGAAAAAACAAAAACTCTGGCCGCTATCGTGTTAACAGACATATATATATATATATATATATATATATATATATATATATATATATATATATGCATATATATATATATATATATATATATATATATATATATATAGATATATATAAATTTTAACGGGGGTCATTTTCGGTGTCTACTAGGTAGGATCGATAAAGATTGGAAGAAATTTTTCAAAAATTCCGTCATGAGTCCAACCTCAATAGCTACTTTCCTTCGGAGGAAAGTGCTAAAAAGTAAATAAACAAATAACATTTCACTTATAAAAATAATTAATTCAATTTCTACAATAATTTATCCTGTAAGTTTGTGGAATTTATATCATATCTATAATCATTTAAATATACGTTCTTTAGTGTTGAAAAGGCTCTTTCAACACTTACTTGAGTGTCTGGCTTGGGGTGTAGGATAAGTGCTAGTTAATATTGCTATGGAAGTGTGTATTTTCTTTCGTACCAGTATTTCAGGTATTGTTTTATTTCACATTGAAAAAAATAAAAGTATTACTTTAACTTTTATGTTCATGTGCCTAATTTTAGAAGTCCCTAAATAACTTTTACTCTTTAAACTTTTAAATAAAGGTTTTTTTAATTGTTATTTTTTAACTTATAAAATAAAAGTTTTTGTAACAGTTAAATTTTAACTTTTCCCATTAAAGAATAACGTTTTAGATCCCTGGTTTCATGGGCGTATATAGAAAATAATTTCGGAGGGGGCTGGGGAAATTTCGGGGGGGGGCTGAGACCATTTCCGGTGTATGGAATATTAATAATTTAGATCTTGGAAGAGTTTTAGCCAACTTAAACGCTATTACACCCAAAAAAGAATATGTTTTATGAACTAAATGATCTTATTTAATTTATTTTTAAGGGTTTTATGAAATTTTTACCGATCAAATCAAAATTTCGGGGGGGGGGCTGCAGCCCCTCAGCCCCCCTTATATACGCCCATGCCTGGTTGATAATAATTATTGATCAACTATGAATGACAGTAATGGCGGCTTACACCGGAAACAAATTATGCTTTATAAAAAAAATTGTGGCCGCTATCATGTGAGTAACATCAATAGGAACATTCTTTCGGATATTTCTTCAAGTATGATCAATATGAGATATGCATTAAGATGAGCCTCAGTAAGATTGAGTCTGTCTAAACAACAAGGCTGATACTCACACAAAACATGAACTAGATCATAATAAACAACAGAATTCGGCCAATCATAACAAAGAAGTTGTTTCCCTTGAACTCCAATCAAATTCTTTGTAAATGGGCCTTTTAGAATTGATGGGCTCAGTGCCAAAGGTGACTAACCCACAATTAGAACAAACTGAGAAAATTAAGGTTAAAGTTTAGAAGACTTAGGAAAAAATTGGTGTTGGTGACAGAATCGATTTTAATTGGTCTTTGTTCATTAGATACACAAAATTCTTATGAATATACCATAATAATAAAAAGTTTATAGTTAGACACGATAATGAAAAACAAAAAGTATAGTCATGTTTGGCTCTTACATGAATAAAAAATAACGTACACTTAAACAATTCTGGCCACATATCCGGAGATTAATAATTAATGACAAATTATTTTTCTTTAGATTTCTATGATTATGTATTAATAATTTAACAAAACAATGATTTCCAGATTAGGTGAGTTATGTAGTATGTGGGACAGGAACAGTGCAATCTTAATATTGCGGTTTTGTCCTCCATAAGCGTGCTTCATGAACATTCCTTGATGGTTCATAGACAGGAACTTCCACAGAGCCATCAGAAGCTTCAGCTATATCACTAATGTTGCTGCTTATCATAAACAAAGCCATACCTAGTGTGGGTTGGTCACGTCTGCTTCTCACATGATTTAGCTTTGTAGTAAGTTCCAAAACAAACTAACAGAAGTCAGTAATAATCAATGAGGTGTAAAGGCTAGTCATTTCTATTAATTATAAAACAAAATTCTCTATCAGGAAAAGTGAATAACTCAAATTTGTTAAAAATGTGGGTTAGTCACCTTTGGCTCTGAGCCCTTCAATTGTGAATTTATCTGAAACTTCGTCAGCATATTAAATATACGTAGTCTGCTCTAAATACCCTTAATATTTTTTCCGCGACCATATTCACAGCAAGGAAACGAGAAAGTAAGTGTATTAGTCTCTTAATGACTTCATCTCCGCAGATATCTCTCCTTTTTAGGCAGCTGTCGAGTCAGGCTCCCTTAATGTATCCAGTTACACAAAAAGCAAAACTGTTCTACTAAAAATCGTTATTTTTCAAAAGCACCGTAGTTTACAAAGAAAAAATTCCGACCCATATAAGAAATTTTGTAACCACGATTTTGGTGTTCGACATCTTCAAGAAAATATACGAAGCTTCCCATGTGTGTTAATAAAAGTTTTCTTTCTATTACTTCGTAAATTCCAAACATAACCACAATTTAAATATGTTGATTTTGACAAATGCGAAACATCTAGAAAAACATTTGAACTGGATCCGTCGTCTCTATGTACACGAATCGAAAATTAGTTTCATTCACGTTTCTCGAAAAAGGTCACAGCTGATTTCATTCGTTTTCCCACGTTAGTAACCCAATAAAAAGTCGTAGCCGATACCGAGTGTTTCGCTGGGTGAATTTCACTGGTTAACGAACATTACCTTTTAAATTAGACAAAGTATTTTTGTACGAAACGTTATCAAATTGGGACCATTTTTGGGGGCCAATAGAGAGCGAAGAAACAAATATCTATATACGTACATAAAAATCACGTGCCTGTCTGTTTGTTCCTTATACAAATCCACACCGTTTGACCGATTTTCATCAAACTTGGCACGCATATAGGTGGGTCTTGATAAGGGGAGTGTCATAGGCTAGGTCAAAAACGTCGATCAGCTGTTTGTTCCTTATACAAATCCATACCGTTTGACCAAACTTGGCACACATGTAGTGATGATCCGGGGAGTGTCATAGGCTAGGTTAAAATCGTCTAGGAATCACAGTTCGGAGGTCACGGGCTCGAAACTGTGAACCAAAACAGTTACAGATTTGTGTTATTAAATTTTAATATTACTTATTTGGTTTCTAATTTATTTTGCCTTTTCTAGATGCAGAAAATAGGTGTAGCATGGCACGCTGGGTAACAGCTAGTATATATATATATATATATATATATATATTTTTTATTTTTATTTTTATTTATTAGGAGATACAATACATACACTCAATTGTTACTATTATTCTAGAATGCAATAAGTCAATTAACAATTGGGTGTCTCCTTCACCCTCGTTATTTAGGCTTGAACACAACACAAGCCTAGTTGCTGGAAGACCTAAATCAATAATATGTCCTCATCAGTCTTCAGAGTACCTCATAACGAATATAAGAAGGCACAAAAATAATTAAATAAATAAAGTAAAATAAAATACAAAAAAAAAAAAATAACCCTAAAAAAAAAAAAAACCTTACAAATCAGTAATATAACAATATATAATAGTATAAATTAATATAATTATTACAAATATAACCAAATAGATAAAAAAAACAATAAATAAAATAAAACTAAATAAAATAAAGCAAAAAAAACCGATATTAATAAATAAAAAATAAAAAATAAAGACTAACAATAACAAGGTCAATATAATAATAATAAGATAATACCACGTTTTGAACCCAAACACTTCACCCGCTAGACAGCGGGTTGATTCTGTATACAGAAGGTAGGATCAATGAAACTTTGAAGAAAGTTTTTAAAGATTATTTTATGACTCCAAACTTAATCGCTACTACATTCCTTCATAAATAGTTAAACTGAAGTTACTCTGGACTTACAAGAACTAAGACTTGTAATCCAACAAGGGTGCCTAAGCGACTGAAACATCCGTAGAACTTGTATGCTTGGGGAGAGATTGGAGACAAGAGCGTTAATGCTACTTTTGCATACTTTGTCTTGACAGTAATATGAGAAATCAAACTTATGTCTTATTTAGTACCTAAGGTAACTGCATTTAAGAAAAAAAAGTCTTTACATTCTGGGTGTAAAAATATCACCACAAAATTGAAAACTATGTTCTTACGAAAAATGTGGAACTTTTTTTCCAGGTTTATTTTCAAAAGGAACGATTTTATCCCGCCACCACATTACAAGAGGATTGCATTAAAAAGTGCAACAGTCCTGGCTTAGAATATGACTGTACCCTATCATATGTTAAGAGGAGCAAGCTTGGCAATCAATCAACTATCGCAGCCTCACTGCCCAAGATATTTTTGTTTAGCTAGCTCTCATCTCGAATGCCTGTCGGTCAACGGACGCACCGGTCGGTCTAGGTCAAGTACCGTCTCAGTCCTTATATATACTCTCTTGAAAAATAGAATGATATCATGGTGAAATTTGTAGAGACAGAAAACAAAATATTTCGCCAATGTAATGTTCAGAGATGGTTAAGAGAATATTTTCCATTCCAAGAATTATTCGTTTTGGTATATCTAATCCACCATCAGTACTCAAAATGCGCAATCAGCTAATTTGATAATAGAACAATGTTTGTTGTTGTTTTCTTTTTTGTCGTAGTACAATGGGTATGTCGTGCTCCCCTCAATTAAGCTCTACCAATTACTACGTGTTCCTTACAGTTAACCTTTTACCTACCTATGCTTCTTGCATCTTCTGCTACTCCATGAGCTCATGTTAGTCTTCACCAGTCAGTTCTTCGAGAACGAAGAAGGATTCATTCCAAAACTCTATCCCTTGATCAATTCCACATTCGTCCATGCCTTTGAAGGCCCAGAAGACAAAACTCACTAAGCCAATCTCTTTCATTTCTGTAAACACAACGCTAGAAGCCGAGAAGAGCGTACTAAAGTAGACGAACTCCGTTCTCTTCTCAGATGAGGACGGACACTCAACATGGGACGTCTCCAAAACCAGTGCACTAATGATGAGTCAAATGGGCAATAGCATATATAGAAAATAATTTCTGGGGGGGGGGGATGTAGGCATGTAGCATCTAGGCATTTGAGGTGTAGGGAAAATTTTAAATATTTTAGTGTAAAAAGGTGAGTTTTAAGGTCATCTGGACAGCTAGTAGATCAGGGTAAATATAGAAGACATTTTTCGTTGTTATAGGCATTTTTTACATAATATGTTCTCAACAAAACAAAATTTCGTGGAGGGATGGAGGCTGGAGCCCTCTCAGCCCCCCATATATACGCCCATGCCAATGGATGAAGTAGATTTTATAACATTCAAGAAAATATCCTCTAGTGCCGGTATCATAATGATCTATGCCACAATATCATAATAACCAATCGTAACAATTGTGGAACTTTGTCTGCAGTATTTCTATCGTTGGCATTGTTCAGGCGAACAATTGATAAAAATAAAGCAATGAGTTCTATTTTGAACGCCACCATTCAGAAGATTACAAAAACAATGTCTTAAAGATTTGATTGAAGTCTGCTTAATTTTCAAAAGGAAAGGCGAAATTTTTAAAGTCATAATTTTTTTTAAATTTGAATCATACAGGTTTTGCATGCATTCTTATGCAGTAGTCTCACACTTATACATACACCGAGCAGCTTATAAAATGAAAACTGCATCTTTTTCGTTTATAAATGTAATGATGCTAAGCGTACATCACAACCTGGTCCATTTACACAACTGCCTGATAAAGTTAATTAGCAGCAATCATTGGACTTTCAACGCTTACCGATATTTACCAAACACATAAACAAAACCAGTCCGATAAGATAAAGAATATCGTAGGATATCTAATCGCACTTTTAATCTTATCGATATTATGCCTAGCCTTTAGGGAATTCAACCAACATAACGAAGGTTGCCAGAATAGATCCAGGGCTGCCACGGTAGCCAAGTATTCAACAAGTATGAATAATTCAAGTTATCTACTCTTAAGCCCTTGCGTCTCGCGGACATCTTGCAAATATATATATATATATATATATGTATGTATGTATATATATATATATATATATATATATATATATATATATATAGAAACTGTTGCGATTATGTATAGTCATATTGTACATAGGAACTATTTTCTTCGTTTCCTTTATAATTATAAGTTTTTCTTAAAAATGTATTGTTTTTTACAAGTTAATTTTACTTTTAGCCGTATGTTATTCACAAACTTAATTGTATAATTAGATTGATACACACAACAATGTAATTGGATTTATAATTATGTAAAATGTTAATTATTAAGGATTTATAATTATTATATAAGATGTTAATTACTACGGATTTATAATTATTATGTATTTCCATTTTGTATGTGTATCTGGGCAAAACGCTGTCAATGCGGGGTGCTCATAAATAAATTATAAAAAAAAAAAAGTTATATATATATATATATATATATATATATATATATATATATATATATATATATATATATAATTTTCTAGTCCGGATAGCGTCATCGTTTCGACGTCATAAGCGGGTTTCTTTCCTATAAAAGGAGGGAGGAAACGTGTTTAAAAAACTGCTAAACAACTCATATCATTCTCAAACGTTCAGCAAAAAATAAATTCCTGTGGAAATTTTGGACTTTTTTTCATTATTCTGAATATAAATTTCCTCCATCCAGCAATTCCTACAATCACTTAATTTGCTTTTATATATAAATTAATCATTCTCACTTTATATTTTAGCGTTGGCGTATATAAGGGGGGCTGCCCCCCCCCTGAAATTTTGATTTAATCGGTAAAAATTTGTCATAAAAACCTTAAAAATAAATTAAATAAGATCACTGTTCAGAAAAAAAACAACGTTTTTTGGGTGTAATAGCGCTTTAGTTGTACATGTACTATTCCATGTTCAAGAATGCTAGTATTCCATACCCCCTAAATGGTTTTAGCCCCCCCCCCCCCCCCCGAAATTTTTTCCTATATACGCCCGTGTATTTTAGTACCTCTGCAATGCGTAATTTTAATAAAACTGCAAAACTGCGATAGGGGATAACAGTTTCTAATTAAAATTTTCTTGAAAATTGTAATTTTTTATTTTATTTATTTAAATGTTAACTTCCTCTTATATATAACACGTATAAATGCCTTTCCATCTTACCCATTTTAAGGTTGACAATAGTCATACAAGGTAAGAATCATGGACTTAAGTTGCAGCTATTTGAGTTGTAGGCTTGAGGGTTTGATGAATGGAATGATTTTACAATGGACTGCCCGCATCAATGAATAGACATATCAACAACCTTAACTAACATCGATCTAAAAATAATTGTAATAATCATTCTTCCTTTACTATATATTATGCCGTCAGACTTCAACAGCTAACTATATTGGCCACACAAAATAACATTTTGACCTAGCCTTCCCGTATCCTAGGGGGACCTAGGAGATTTCCCGTATCAAGACCTACCTGTGTGCTTAGTTTGGTCAAACGGTGTAGATTTGTGTAAGGAACAAACAGATAAACAGACAAACAGACAGACACGTGATTTTTATATATATAGATATACACAAATAAAAATAAATTTGTATTCACACTTATGAATACAAATTTATTTATATTCGTATTTACAAATATATGAAGTATGAATAAATTCATAATTTTATTTATAAATAAAATTATGCCCTTCTCTGATTTAATTTATAGGCAAAACTACAACTAAGTTAACACGGCTTAATTTATTGGCTAACAATCTGTCATACATTAATTAACAATTAATTTAATATACATGATTATTATTGTTGAGTAATCACTCCTGTAGGCATTCATACAGAGATCTGTTTGACCCTTGGCATGCCAAAATAGAACGCTGCACTTGCCGAGGAGAGTATAAAAGTATTCATGTGCGGACTACTAAGGATAATCTACTAATAATATTATAATAAATTTTAAGGATAATTCTGGCTCACTAGTCAGAGGATAGCCAAACCGCTAACTACTTAGAGGCTACCTGCATCAGCCCCCTTCTAGTTCCTGTGGATGAAGGAAGCCTGCCAATTAGCTTTCTCGTATCTCTTGCCCAAAAAGATAAATTTTTTAAACAGTTCAACGAGACACTCAGAGTGAAATATATACTGAATATGGGAACATCTAGAGATATTTGAATTGATTGAACTTCTTATAGAACAGCTAACATATTGAATCAATATTTTAACTCCCTATAAACATTAACTTTTTCTCTAAAATATAATTTTTTGTTGTCAATAACAAATGGACTTTAAAATTTAAATAAATAATAATCAAATATGATTTGCAAGCAATTAGTACATTTTACTCTATTTTTTATTTTTTTGATTATAACTTCCTCTACTAACAGAATTAGTACCTCGTTGGAAAGCGCAAAAGAAAGGTCTGTCTTTAGAAGGAAGCTTTCTCCTCTCAGGATAAATAAATTAGGCAAAAATCACTCCCCGCAATGACCAGGAGGTTGTGTATGCAAAAAAAAAAACAAAAAAAAACAGTAAGCCTGGTTAACCCATTAGTGCAATGCGTTACCATAAGGTAATACTGGAGTGGCTTTGTTTACTCATGAATACAGAACCGAGAGGTGTTCACATTTAACCAAAAACGTTTCAATTTTTGAAAAAATAGAAACTCCGGCGCTAATGTGTTAAAGACAACAAAATGTAGCATAAAAGTATGCTACAAATTTTTACAAAAAATGTTTCTATAACCTTTTTACTTCCAGGTTCCTTTGTAGGTGCAGCGTGGAATTTTTCCGAGCCCTGAGATGAGAAAATTCCTGCCTCTGGTGGGAATCGAACCCATCATCTCCCGCTCATGAATCTAAGGTGCTAGCCACTAGACCATGGGAGACCCTTGTAAATAATTCATACAAGTTTCACAATCCCTATTTCGAACTTGTATTTTTAATTAAATTACTATTTTAATAATAGTATTTATTTTTTACATTCACACTTTGATGTTAGCCAATAGGCTGAGAAGCGATTATGTTTTATTTATTTTTTACATTCTCTTCTTTTGCAGGTTTTGTTGAGTTTAAGTTGTCAATTTATTTTTTAGCCAATGCTGCGGTTCTCAATAAATAAATAAAATAAATAATAGCAACTAATAATATTGCATAAGTCGGGATAAAAGAAACCAAGAGTTGTTCAAAAAGCCAACACTTTCCATGTTTTAAGTGCTTATTATTTCTAATGAGAATCTTCCCATCGAAAATTTGGTGAGAACAATTTTTGTATGAAATTAATAACCTTTCGAACTATGTAACTCATCCAGTTGTTTGTTATGTAACAGACAGAGACTAAGAGAAAGCATGGTTGCTAGGGAGTTGTCTAAGAGAGCAGAATCAAACAACCAGCTGTTATAAATGAAGTTTAATGTAGACACACAGTAAAAGAATAACCTCCTATGGCTCTTCTGAGTTTATACAAAAATAGGCACCGTGTAAGCAGCCGTAATCTGGATTTTTGGCGGTAGTCTTCTTAGCAAATGCAGTAGCCTCCAAGAAAACTGGCCTTCTACACTTCATGCCCAGATCCAGCCAACAAGCTCAGAACCGCAAGAACCCATTTCAATTTATGGACAATTGAATATTTTTATATTCACTGCCACTCATGGCAATATATTAAATAGGTTATTTTTATTTTATGCTCAGAGACAATTATATTCTGTATTGTTCAACATGTTTCTTTCTATTTTTCTGCTTATTTTTAATTTTTTAACACACAAAAATTCTTTATTGAGAAATTCTTCTAATTTAAATTACCCATACACACAAGCACATTCCTAACAGTTTATGAGAATGTTATATGTCCAGTTTCAATTTGAAGGAAGAAAAATTATACTGTGCTCTCAGGCAGGCACAAACAGTAATAGTTTGTTTAAATGGCTAACATTTATATATTGATAAAAAAAGAGTTTTTAAAAGAAAAAATATATGTATGATTGCTTAAATAAGAAACAAATTAATAAAATATTGACATTGTCATAACTTATAAACTTCACACATTTCTTTCATGAGTAAAACCTCAATAGCTACATTACGTTGGATATATTGTAAATACTTAAAAAAAAGTCTAGTTATTAACAAAAACTACTTTTTATTCTCTTCAAATCATTCCTATAAATCCTCCTGAAATGTAAATGTAACTCCTCTAAAAGAGATTGAATGCAATTTTAGATGTAGTTCAACATTAATATACATAAAAGACTTATATAGTTTAAATTACTTCACAGAATCTAGCTAGAACTTAGAACTTAAGGGCTTGATAAAAACAATATTAAGGAATAAAAAAGTGTATTAATTCATTACAAAATTGTTTATCACAGACACTTAGATGCTATTAAAATAAAGTGCAATTCTGACAAAATCTTAAACATTACATGATGATGTAATGGTAATATAGACAGATGTCCATGTATACTTTATGTATTCGAGTTTCAAAATATCTTCTTCATTTTATCAATATTGAGGTTATAATCCATTTGCTGGGTACTCACTTAATATAAATGTGCTCAAAACTACTAATGTAACCATCATTTTAAAATCACCTTTTTAATGTTAGATTAAATTATTTGCAAACCAACTTATCTTGATAATTTTATAATTCTAAAGACTACTTAACAAAACAAAGAAAAATAAAGTACAATGATTTAGTAAAATACAGTGATAACATATTTTGGTAACAGTCTTGAGCATCATTGAGAAAACATTCACAGGCCATGTAGGAACAATCAATCTCCATTAAAATGCTAATACTTTAAAATTCCATTGATGATTTTCAATCTAAAATAATTGCCAATCTTAAAATAATGCACGCAATTGTGTAAAACACATATATAAAATGACCTTTTTAATACAATTTTAAAATTATTTTGGAGACCTGATGGCTGTGAGCGTTGACACTAAGAATAGTTTGTGTCACAGATAGTGGATGTGATTCCCAATATTGGAGGTGGCTCTTTTTTAGAAGGAATAAAATGGTAGGCATCACCCCTATCTTGGCTAGAAAAGGGTGATAACCTAAGCCAAAATCGTTGTTATTTATAACAATAAAATAAAATAAAATTACTATACTTAATAAATAAAATACAATTATTATACTTAAATTATAAAAAAAGATTTTTTTTCTCTCTCGAATTATGAGGTAGTAAATAGGATGCACGAGTACATGAGTATGGTCGGAAGAAGGCCCGAGTGAACCTCGCATGAGCTATAGGAGGACACTGAGGATGGGGTGCTGACCTCGAAAACGTTTTGTTAAAATAAAGGAATAAAACAGTGAAGGTGTTTGACCTGCTTGGCATCCTATTTACTATGATGAACCTTCACCAGCCAACCAACCACAATTGTAGGAATTATGAGGTAATTTTAAGAAAATGGATGGCATTGAATTGTTTCATTACCAAAACTTGCCTTATGCTTTTATTTTTAAAGTTATATATTAGGTTTTAATCAATAATAAATTAACAGATTTCATATCAAAAGTAACAACAAATGCTTATGTCAGGAAATATTATATATTTTTCAGTTGAAATTTCAAATTATATATAATTATTCTCAAGATGACTTTACTATTGGACAAACATCCAAAATGCAGAACACACTCCGGCAGACTGGGCAAGTGCATGTTGATCCCAGCCATCTTTCTGGTTTGTCTTGTTCCTGGCGAGAAGCAAACCTACAAAAGTAATTCTTCGGATAATTTTAGAAATTACGATTACATAACCCACAATTACATCTTCATAAAAATAGTAGTCTGTCCTTTTGACAAAATTCATTTATTTATATCTATTTTAACGTGCTGAGGTCTGTTTTGCTCAACCATCTTCAAAAGTTTTGTATAAATTGAAAACAAAAAAAAATATATCTGAACATTGCTAAAAAAGTCGCATTCATGAACTTGAGAAAAAATAATTCTGACATGGATCTTCAAGTCCCTTACATATTTCGAAAAGATTATTCCAAATCTGAAATTGGTTTAGCTCCAACACACATAATTTGCATGACATAATTTGAAAAACAGCAATATTGTGATATTTTCATGTCAACTTATTCCCTTTATGCAAACAGTAAAGAAAATTGGATTGAGTTCAGTAGAATTTATTCCAGAGTAACACATAAGAATAGTAGATTTTTTAAATGATTTTATCTATTGTTTATGATTTACAATCAATGTAAGAATTATAAATGTTAAATTGAGCAAAATTTGTTAAACTTACTTGTTAGTCAACCTTCTTTTGTATTTAATTTGTTTAAATTAAGTAACGTACAATAAAAAATAACGGCCTATTCAATTAAAGTTAATTATTAACAACTAAAAATAGAAGAGTAGAAACCATACTGCTAAATATACACAGGATTTAAGAAACAGTATCTATTATCTTGACTCAACAAAAACTAGGTCAAATCAGTAATAAGATGCAAATAAAGTCAACAATAAAGTGATAGGCAGTCTTTACAAGAGGCGCCTGACTGCGTTTCTGTGAGGAAAATGTTATTTCACGAAAAATATAACAAAAATTATTCACCACATTTACATTTTTGGCATTTTTACAAATGTTATACTAATAACACACTCTCAAACCAGAAATTCTGCATTAATTACAGCAGAAACTATATGAAACACACAGTTACAGAGCAGCAGTAACTATCTTTATGACAAACAGCTGAAGAGCATTTGTGTTTTGTTGTTTGACAGGTGTACAAACTCCCCCCAAAAATTCTTCTAAATAGAAAGTGTTGACTCTAAAAAATGATATGGCACCTTAACAACAGCAAGAGCTAAGCTGTCATTTGATGATGGTGATGGTGATTTTAGCGCAGATCCTCCCTCCCCCTCCATTAAGAGGAAACCCGCTTATGAGATTAACCTCATGACGCAATCCGGAAGTGCCGACACGATAATTTCATGTTTCAGATCCCATAGATCCATAATATAACGGCTGTTCAAATTTGTGTGTGTGTGTGTGTGTGTGTATATATATATATATATATATATATATATATATATATATATATATATATATATATATATATGTATGTATATATATATATATATATATATACATATATATATGTATATATATATATATATATATATACATATATATATGTATATATATATATACATATATATATGTATATATATATATATATATATATAAGTCTAATTTGAATGGTCAAGTTTGTTGACCAGCAGAATCCGACCACCGGAAAATGCCGTTTGGAGCGAAATTTGCACGAAAAAAATCGTAATGCTTACGTTTTCAAGTTCATATGCTTGCAGGTACTTGTTTTATAGGTTTCTTAACATAGAAAAACGAATGAAACCATTTTTAAAGCGTTATCTGGAACCGTTTTCGAGAAACATTGAAACACCTACTTTTCCAAATTAATTTTCAGTTTGGGTATTCCGAAACGATTAATTCAGTTGAAACTCGTTCCAGTTGTTTGATATTCATCTAATCTATGTTAGGTAAATTTTGGTTCCGTTTGGAGGGTTAACTAGAAATAAAATATTCCATTAACACACATGTAAAGTTTAGGGATTTTCGTATATTTTCAAATATGTCTTGAAAACGGTTGGAAAATCGTGCGTGTTCCCAAGGGTCAATCCAGGTTAAAATACATCTTTAATTTTTTTGTATAGTTGTCAGCCTTTTGAATATTCTTCCAATCTTTTCTAACATAATCCTGCACACTTTTCTTCAAAATATATTTTAAGTATATGAGACTTTTTCTTTTCTTATTTAAAACAAGAGAAACAGTACCCACCTTGTTGTTTTCTAATAATGTTTACTTCCTAACCCAATGCAAATGTGTATAAATGTGAACTTGTTAGTTTATTAAATAAAGTTTGTTTAAGATTTTATTTAGAGATTTTCTATATTCTCACCATCTTCCCATACAAGAGAGGCACCAAAGAGGCCGACAGTAGCACTTGGAGCATGGTTCAGTGCTCTGACAGCATTTAACTAGTTTCACAGAAGATTCAGCAACCATGCAGCCAATACATGAATCCAATTGTTCCTGTAAGTTAGAAAGGACAATGTATACCAAAAAGCATAATGTCCATTATTAACATTATACAATTCATAAAGGTCTAAAAAAAAAAAAAAAAAAAAAAAAAAACTTTATTCTTTTTTAATTTTAAAAACAAAAGATTTACTGATTTTTTGACAACCAGCCAGGGGTTGTCTTCCAGAAAAATTGATTAAAAAATTATGGAATAACAAAAACATGGACGAAGATTGTAATTGTTATCCCACTATCCTTATTGGTCACTCGAAAAAGTAAGACTACATTAAAATTTGTTTGTATTAAAAATAAACTACTAAGTACTTAGGACTAAAATCTCTAAGAAAAGCAAGATTATGACTAGAATGGTCATGATGAGAGAGAGAAAAAAAAATGCTCCTTCTGTTTCTACAAATACAATAATTAAAAAAAATGGTGTGTTACTAGTAATAAAAAAATTATAAACTCATTTTACTATTAAAAGAATTTAAAAATCCATAGGAATAGTAGTGATAAATGCCTTTAATGGATCAATACCAACAAAGTCAAGGAACTAGAAGATAAAATCTTTTAGTGAAGCCCGAGTTACAATCTCAGATCTCAAATACTTGTAGCAAAGGTAATAAGTTGTAGGGTTAACACAATTGAATAAGAGCTAAAAGTAGTCCACGATTAAATCAATCTTGGTTGCATAGTCATACGTATAATAATTGCATAAGTATAATAATTAGATATTCCACAAAAATAAAAAAAAAATAAAATAACCAAATTCCATTACAATAAATGCTTATAAAAGAAGGGTAAATGTTGAACACTTGACAGAAGGAAGAATTAAAAAAAAAAGTATTTAGACACTTACATTTTCAGGTAAAATGTAAGGTGGATTTCTTTTAACAGTTTCCTCAAATACTTCCAGAAACTTCTCTGTAAGATTCTTGTGGAAAACTATCCCATCTAAAACTGCGATTGGGCGCTGTACTTTTGTTTGAAGAATGTGAAAGTCAGTAGAATTGCACCTAGTATATATAGATATATAAGATTGTTAATAACAATATATAGTATGTTTTAGATTTTAAGATCATAATAATTATCATAAAAGAGCTATATGAGATCTAAAGACATTTTAGATCCAGAACAGCAGGAATGGGGAAATAAATCAAAAGAATGTATAATTTATTAACAAGGACAAACTCAGACAGATCCTTAGAATCTGAAATAAAGCGAGCACTAAAAATTACTTCTAATTTTTGGACTGGGATGTTAGGATGATTTAGTAAAATTGCATGTCTTAGATGAAGTTGTATATTATGTAAGTTGTTGTTTTGTTCATTGAAGTAAGGATTGTAATTTCATAAAATTACACCAACAACTCACAATACCAATATATGAGGCAATTACTTTCAAAATAGGTTAAATCCACTTTTTCATAAACATTTTTTTTTTTCCACACAGCAAAAACTTTTTTTTTTGGGGAGGGGGGGGGATTCATTAAATCTCCTCAAGAACAAGGAACTGTATGTTAGTGTGGCCTCCTAAATATTAATTTCCTAAAGAAATTATACGAGCTTAGACGTTTTTTGTGTACCCAGAAAAGTAGGGCGATTTGGATATATCCTGTTTTGAAAGTCGACGCCTCATATCATGGATGACCTCATCGGTTCTAAGAAAGGCAAAGATCCAAGAAGAGACAAACACTTTACCTGGATAACCCTTTGCACACATTATAAATAGACATATTACCAGGCCGTAAACGATTAACCTAAGGAATAAATACACAAAAGCGCTATCTCGTTTATGAAAATGCAATTAAATAATACCAAAAACTATAAACATGATATTATTATCCACAAGCTTTGTAAATGTGGGATCCTATGAAACCAGGCCTGTACAACAAATTTCTTTAGCAAGCCCACAGAGATAGCTTAGCTTAGTCAGTTAAATAAATAATAAAGAATCAAATTATATTAAAAAATTTCAAATATTATATTTATTTAAAATTTAATGTCCATTTACAATTAACTCCGAATTTTGGGACGGGTCATCTGTAGGTTATCACCCTTTTCTAGCCAGGATAGGGATGATGCCTTTTTTTTCTAAAGAAAAGAAACCAACCCGAGTGGGAATCGAACCCACGACCATAGGCACAGAGTGCATATGCCTCAGCACTCATGCCCACTGGACCTCCTCAAATATATTATATATATATATATATATCTTGACATTGATTTGGCTGGACGGTGGTGGTACTGCATCATAATAGGAAAACCAACAAACTCCAAGGTCTCCACCACAAATGATTTATTTTATTCACTCAAAGCAAGCTTTCGGAGTCTACAGCTCCATCCTCAGTGCTTCCAGTTCTTCACTGCAGGCGGTTCACCCGTAGACTCACTAACGCACTGAGGATGGAGCTGTAGACTCCGAAAGCTTGCTTTGAGTGAATAAAATAAATCATTTGTGGTGGAGACCTTGGAGTTTGTTGGTTTTCCTATTATGATATATATATATATATATATATATATATATATATATATATATATATAATATGATTAATGAAAATTGAACCTATGGAATCATATTCACTTACCAGGCAGGCAGAAAGGCAACTATACTAGATATAGTGGAAATAATTTATCCCTCCTAAATAATTTCAGCACTTTTCGTGCCTCATTAGGAGCTAAAATTAAAAAGACTTTTAGCCACTGTAGGCAAGAGAACCTTCCACTATCCGGCCACATCATGACTGAAGCTAGGGGCAATGGCGTAACCAGTCAGCTCATTTTTTATAAGACATTGAAATTATTGTACAAAAACAAGAATTGGCATGATATAAATTTTGTCTAACTCTCCAGACCTAAATGAGATAAGAGAAAGCGTTTTCTGTTAACTTTTGAGCCTAGCTAAATTTGTATCTACCCAATAATAAACTATAGACAAACCTTATTGAAAATGACTTGATCCCAGGCCGTGTAGTTTTTACTTCAATGTTGACGTACTGTATAGTTCCTTGGCCATCAACGGATACTTCATGAATGTCTGCTTGACATAAGACAAGGACAGAATCGCTCTGGTGAGTTATATCGAGACTATATGGTGATACTTTCATAATCCAATTGTTAGTTGCAATAACTTTGTGAATTGTTGTCGTCTGAAGAAGGACTTTCTCAATGCTGAAATATTTAAAAAATAAACTTTACTAACTGTAAAGTTTCAGGTTTAATCAAATAAAAACTGTAGGTATACACTTTTGAAATTAGGAAGGCTGATTACAATATTCGTTGCCTGTAAACAATTCAACTGCACCTTTATAAAATAAGAGTCACTATCACAATTTAAGTTCAATTATATCAACAAGTTTAAAAGTCACTTCCTCATATAACAGCTCAGACAACATTAAAAATATATTCATTATATCCAAAGGGAGTAAAGCTAGAAGATACAAGCAAGTGCTCTAACCGAGACAGAAAACAATGGTTACACCATTGCTTTGCACTGGAATTAAGTCAGAATAAAACATAAATATGACTACATTATAACAAAAGTCTGGCCAGTAGGAGCTGCAAAAACTGAGCGTATTCTTCAGTGAGGCAATGACTATAATAAATAAATATAAAATGTGGCTCTTAAATATTTGTTATAATCTGGCCGTAATTATTAATAAAAAACAAAAAAATGAAAAGCTTTAGTTATTATAAAATATACAAATATGTTCCAATTTAAAACTTAAAAAAGTTTCTTTACAAATAATATTTTCAGTTAATTCTAAAGTTAATCAACATTCCATCTTGTACAAATGGAAGTTGCTTTTTTATTTCTTTTTTTTTTTTTAGAATATTTTCATTATTCTCTAAAAGTATATTTAATGATAATGAGTTTAGTTTAGAAAGGTAAAAGAGAATTCACAATATTATAAACATATTTTAATAATTTATGGAGTGGTTTAATGTAAATTCCAAAAGCATGTTTTTTTTCTTGTTCAAAATATTAGCAGTAGCTTCTATTCCTTTACTAATGGGACTAGGGATATGAACGGAACCGTACCAAGATGACCCAGTTCCAGCGAGTCGGACTTTTTTTTTGTTGCAAATTTCTCATTATTTTTATTTTTTAATCAATATGTATGATCAAAACATCAATTTCATGGTCATTCTACTTGGACTATTTTGAAGTAACCAGCCTATTTATAAGACTTAATGCACAATAATAATAACAATTAATGCATTTTTAATTTATTTCAGATGAAAATGCTAAATGTTCAGCCATAATGAAATACTGAAGAAATGACATATACCTCCTGTATTCTACACTAATGTCAGCAGCAAGTTGCTGCCATGTAGTATTGGGATCACAGAACTTCTTCAATGTTTTAACTATCGGATGATTGTCCCAAGTACCTTGCGTTCTCCAGTAAAGCACAAGACCAACAGCAAGTGCCGGGAAGAGGAAAGAAAATATTAGGAATGCGTTCGTCCAAACTCCATAAGACTGAATCAAGTAACCAAGCCCTTTGTCGGTAAACAGTGCTATTGTCACCACAAAGCCTAAAAAAAATTAAGAAGAACGTAATCATTATAGAAAACATTGAACCTAAAACTAATTAAAGTTAAATATATGTTTTGTTCAAATATGTATACCAATTTTGTGGAGATGATTTTAGTTAAATACATTGAATATTTTAAACTTTATTCACTCCGGGGGGCAGTGATTTCAAAATGTACTCCATTACTTTTTTTTTTTAATATTTATTTTTAGAGAAGTTAACTTGTCAGGCAGCTATTTGAGCCCAGAGTTCCCTGTTTTAAAATAGGGTGACTTGACAATTACATTATTAGGTTTCTTATCACAACATGGTAAGTTAATTCATCCAAAGGAGATAACTAACAAAAGCTTCAGGATAGATGACACAATGTATTATTTATCTCAAGCCAAGCAATAAATTCATATATTTATAAAATAAAAGGCTGAGAGGCAGTATCCCTACTAGGACTTAAATTTATAAAGCTTAACATAGTATAATAAACATGATGGTATATATCCTCAGTGCCTTAAATTCTTAATCTTTTTAGAAAAATTAAAGTAATCCACTGTTAGTTCACAAATGATAATACAAGGCAGTGTTGAAGTAAACGTGCACAAAATTGGGTTTTATTTTTAAAAAAATGTTTGCACATAAAAAGATTTGTTATATTTATGACCAGTCAAATAATAATAATAATATTGTTCTCTCTAATCAAAGTTACCTTCCCTATTTTGAGAACACATAATGTATCATTATTTTTTCTTATTATTTATTTTATTTTTGCTAAACACCACTTCGGTTATACAGAAGATCATGCCAAGAAGTCATATTAGCTAGAATACGTAATGGCCATAAATGCATGACGAACAGGTATCTAATGGCTAAGAAGGACATTTATCTTAGAGCTAACAGTCAAGCATAAACTGACTGATTAACATTTAACAGTGGCTATGACACCCACCACTTTGAAACAACACTCAACCATTTGAAGAAAAGAGACGTTTACAACAAACAATTAGGTAAATACCAAGCCAAAATATCAATGGTTAAAATGTTTAAAATTCTTATTAATCCTTATCCACTATTTTAAGAAATATGAACTAGATTTACGTCGCTCTTTGTTGGAAAGTATTGGAAAAAAGGTCTTGCCTCTAAGGCTCGGTGTAAGAAACTAATAATAATAATATATTCTTACAAAGAATATGTTAATTTTATAAAGAAGGAAACAGTCAGCACCATTTTAATTTAAATTCAGGGCTTGAAACAATTTAAACAGTGTAAGTATTATCAAATAAATTTGTTTTAAAATATTGGTAAATGAAGAGAACGGAGGCCCGGTGATCATGAGTGTTAAGGCGTGAGTACCTAACACTCTGTGCCAAAGAGTCGTGGGTTCGATTTCCACTATAGGGTGGTGGCTTATTTTAAGAAAAAAGAAAAGGCATCAACACTATCCTGGCTAGAAAAGGGTGGTAACCTATAGATAACCCGTCCTAAAATTCTTAGTTAATAATAAATGGACATTTAAATTAAAATAATAATAAATGAAGAGAAGATGCCTAAATTAGAAAAAAACAACACTTCTATTGAAAAAAATGTCCACATTTTATCAAACTTCCAATAGAAATGATACTTGAGGGTTAAAAGAACATCTTTTTTACTCTCATACACTCATAAATGCCCTATGCACCACGAAGAGTTAAAGAAATTAGCAGTAGTACCTACAAGCAGACTAATTATGGGGTCCTCCATTTGTTTGTAAAATTTTTTTCTTAATCCTACCAAATCAAATTTCCAAATAATGATTTGAACAGAGATAAACCTCATAGATAAAATTCCTTTACCAGCAATGACATTTAACTAAAAGGCCATTGTGAAATTAAATCCTCTTTATATTTTAAGCATTTGAAAAATTAAAAAAATTGATAGAGGAGAGAGGATAAAAATTTGGCTTGGTACCATATGAGAGGTAATATATGGACATTTAATGTATTGGAAAAATAAGAATAATACCTAAAGGTAGAGCTGCATGAACAAGAAGAGTTAATGAAGTTCGCCTTATGTGATACAGAATAAAGTTTTCATGTTCGTTTTTTAATATCCAATCAAAAAGTCCTTCAATAGTAATTCCAATAGATACAAATTCTCTAGTTGGGAATATAAAAAATATGCAAAATGTGAAATAAAATAATGTGTACAAGGAAGTAGGAGTTAAAACATTAGTTGCTTCATAGGAGTTCATATTCTTACTAAACTGCAATTAATAAAATATAAAATTTTGTTTTTGACAAGGAAAAGTTTTTGAAGGTTCTTACAAGGTTGCTACTAGTGACAAATCTAAATCATAGATATACAAAGGATAGATGCTCTTGAAGCTCCCCTAAGGTTCTGGCGGCCATTTTGCCGTGGGGCAAAAAATTGACAGTAATCTTTGGAAAGTTTATGTTGTTCCTTCTAGATCTTATATTAAACATTATTTTAATTGTAGAACAACTATGGTTATATCCTACTGTGCTAATGTCTGCATTAAAATTGGAAAGAAAGAATCGAATTCACTTTTTTACTTAAGTACCAGCAGAATGGGCTGGCCGCTGGCAGCGCTGTGCGAATAGTTCCAGCGTTTGCTCACAGATTAAAGTTAAAACACTTCTCACTTCTTTGACACTGTGCGCGGTAGTCAAAAATGCCGATAGGAGCAAAGATTCATAAAAGGTTCTTAAAAACATAATATGCTTTTAAGAATCTAATGAATATATTACATTCCTTAGATTCTACATCCTACAGCCGTTTCCGGGACATTGATAAAACCGGGTGGGAAACCGGGACAAGAGCAGAATACCGGGACTGTCCCAGTCTAAAAACTACAAACGAAACCAAAGGACTGACGTTCGTGATTAATGCGTTTTGAAACGTGGACATTTCCGATTTTTATCTTTGGGCTCAAAGCAAAAGTTATGATCTCACTGCTTGGTCCAAAAGCTCAAATAGCCAATTTTCAATTCAATGAGTGCAATTTAATGTGAGGCATTTTGGTGCTATTAATAAATATTTTCAACTTCAATATCGGAGGCGCTAAAACGGAACGACATAATAACAACGAGTTTTAAATAGTGTAAAATAAAGAAAAATACAATCTGTTTTGAAATAATATAGATGTAGGTTAAGTTAAAATATATTAGAATTCAAGCCAAGATGCACGAAATTTGTCCACAAAGATACCCTTCCAGGGTAACAAAAACCATTCTTGAGACATAATGAGGTAAAATAAAACATTTAGGATGGCAGCTAAGAAGGGTGGAAAAGGTAAGAAGGGTGGTAAAAAGAAGGCGAAAGGTGGAAAAGGAAAAAAGGGGAAAAAAGGACAAGCAAGGCAGAAGCAACAACAGCCAGAGAAAACATTTGCTAAAGTCTTGAGATATGTTTTTATTAATGAAAGTTCATTTCTTCTTTACCTCAGCGAGTTCGACTATAACCTCCCAATATATGTTTTATTTAAAGCTAATAATGCGGATGGAGATGGACTAGAAGAAGCAGACA
This sequence comes from Gonocerus acuteangulatus, assembly GCA_946811695.1. NCBI lineage: Eukaryota > Metazoa > Arthropoda > Insecta > Hemiptera > Coreidae > Gonocerus > Gonocerus acuteangulatus. The sequence continues at coordinate 120,617,321 of OX328123.1, read as the reverse complement.
CCGAAAGGAGTAAGTTGTGTTGTATTAGCTTTAGCCGGGTTCCTGTGGCACCTTTGTTGTTTGAAAAATTACTTGGCGTATCCGCCGTTTTGAAATTTGAAAACCTTCTTTTGGCGTTGATATGTCTAATTGCTGGGATCAAATAGAAAATCTTTACACTTATCGACACAAAATGGTTTATAGTTTTTTCCCTCGGTAAAAATGCAGTTTCCAGCCCTCCAAACCGATTTCTTTCAAACTTTGCACAATAACGTATTTTGATGCACTAAACACGAATACGATAATAAAAACCGTCGGATTTAACTAGGAAAGAAGTTATTAAGCACTTAAGTTCACTGTTGTGCAGGTTATGAGAGCTAATTAGAAGAATGTCTAGGACGACTTTAATGTCGAGGATTAGAAAAATGTCTAGGACGACTTTAAGGGCATACATGCTATGCGTTTCCGCTCGCTCAAGAAGATAACAAAACCCCAGTCAATCCAACTCGCTAAAATTAATAGAATTCTATTAATTTTAGCGAGTTGGATTGACTGGGGTTTTGTTATTTCCTTGAGCGAGCGGAGCGAGCGGAAACGCATAGCACGTATGCCCTTAAGCGACAGGTGACGACGGGTGAGGATGCCCTTAAAATTAACAATATCTTTGAATAAATGGTTTCTGAACATTTCAAATGACAGTTCTCTGTTTCCCAATGTTACATATCTGCGCATGCGCGTGTTTACAAATACGCTGATGACGCCTAGTTTTATAACCTTCCTAACTTTAGTGCTTACTATTATAGTCTATTAATTTTAGCGAGTTGGATTGACTGGGGTTTTGTTATCTTTTTGAGCGAGCGTAAACGCATAGCATGTATGTCTTAAAGTCGTCATTTATGCCTTAAAGTCATGTATGCCTTAAAGTCGTCACAAATTTAGTTGTTTACATTAGCTCTCATAACCTGCACAACAGTGAACTTAAGTGCTTAATAACTTCTTTCCTAGTTAAATCCGACGTTTTCTTTTATCGTATTCGTGTTTAGTGCATCAAAATACGTTATTGTGCAAAGTTTGAAAGAAATCGGTTTGGAGGGCTGGAAACTGCATTTTTACCTTTCCCTCTAATACAGAACGAATCTTTATAATTGGCGACCTCAGATTTTTAGCATTTACCAACGAATAAGGTAAATACAAATTCAACTGTGGGAATGCGAAACATTTTTATTTTATTTTCCATGTGACTAACTGGGGACGAGTAATTTGCAAAGAAACAAATTGGAATTGTTTGAACCTACTAACTTTATTCTGATTGTTACGAATAAACGGTGACCGGTACGTATAAACGGTCACCGTCTGTTTTCCTTTCAAGTCACTCAAGCCAAATTTGGTTCAACTCAATATTTTGTATCTATTTAAAGTCAAGGATACTCAGAGATACTGTCAATATTCCAGAAGTATACTATTAGCCAAGACTGAGCTTACAGCTGACGAACGTTCATTGGACATGGAGACTATCAGAAATTGTTTCAAGGATATATTTTGTGTATCCAATGGATGATAAAGACATATATCATAAAGCCATATATACATTTGTAAGATGGTAATTTTCGGAACCTAGAAGGTAGGATTGACAAATATACGAAAAAAGTTTTCCAAAGTTTCTTTTTTGAGTCTAAAATCAATAGCTACATTCTCTCGGAAAAAGATAATTAAAATACTCTAAGGTGAGTGGAATGTTCTAAAAAGTGACTTTTTTTTTTAGACGGATATTGAAAAAAAACAAACAACCAAACAAATAAATAATTGAAGGCTTACCCTAGCCTATCCCAAAAATATGGCCATGTATAAGTGGACGGTCAAATTTAAATTATAATAAATTATTGAATTATAATGGCCACAATAGTTGCTTCTAGCTTTCTAATAGATAATATTGTTACTTTTTCAGATAAATTTGAAGAAGAAATTGAAAAATTCATTAAATACATGCAAAGCGACCCAGATTCAAAAGATATAATTTTTGTAACAGTTTTACTGGATCGCTCAACGTAAGTTATTGGCTAAATAATCCCTTTATATCTTAAGGTAGGGCCTAACTGGAATATTTCGGCTAAATTGTGTAATAAAGAACCGTTTAGAGCGAAATTCCTTTCAGTTTGTTCGTCAATCATACAAAAACACCATCCGCATCCGTAGAACTGACTACCAGTGAGTGGGACATTAACCGGGAAAAAATGGGAATTGGTGATACATTGTGGGCTCTAAGATTGTGGTAAATAATTTCAGTTTAACCCTTTTCTTGGCAAACTGTCACACATGACACCTTCACTTTAGCAATAAAAACTGAACATAGACTGATCGTTGACGGATGGACAGGACTCTTTTTTTGACGTGTACATTTGCGTTTTAAGGTTGAGTGTGTGTCAAAAAATGTAATGTAACCTGTTGTAATTAGTCACGATTTTCCTCCTGTAATTGTTGTTCTTCTTTTTATTGCGCACGAACTAGTAGGCTATTGCGCCTGATGGGAATCTTCTCAACGGGCCTTAAAAATCCTTCTCGCAGGCGAAAAATCCTTCTCGCAGGCGAGACTTGAACTCACATCTCCCGCATGAGAATCCAAGGCGTTAGTCACTAGATTCCCATCCTTTAAGTGTTGTTATAACGATTGTACTTTCGCAAGACGTCTTCAAAAACTTCATAAAAATCATTCATTTATTGCGGATATAATCCACACTCTTCCCCTATTTTTCGACGTGCACTATAAACACAAGAAGGGAGCTGCGTCATCTTGGCGCGTCTCTGTACTTGCCCCAAATTTCATTTGAAAAGCTTGGAATAGAAACAGCTATTTTTTTTAATTTTGATATTTCGTTAAAAATGTAAACATCGACCCCGATAACAACTCGAAGAAAAGCGAGATTTTGCAAAGGAAACTGACAGCAGCCAACTTTAAGCGGGAATTACCCTCTAAAAGAAAATTGTAGGGAGAAAATTTTCTTTCAAGGGAAGAGTTGTGATACTTTTCCTTAAAGCACTTATCCTCGTACATCGGAGGTCCCATAAAATACAAGTTGAAAGCTGCCTCCTGTATTATCTTATTGCTTCTAATATTATTGATCATTCAGAAGAGATCGTTAACCGTTGACGTTGAAAACGAGTAGATGATCGGGGATCTGTCTTTTGATGAATGAAATACATTTTATAATAAATGTGAGTTCTATTTCTCCCAACGGTTCGGGTTGAAATTTAAGCCTTCTTCAGGGCTATGGAGTAGAGAGAGAACCGTTTCGTTTTTTTTGAGTCTACGATTCTGACTGCAAACTATTGAGTAAAGCATATTTTTTTCAAAAACGTAAACAAATAAAAAATCATTGTTATTATGTATATATACCATCCATACCCAGGATCACCAGCAATGAATCAAGTGAGTTTCAGATTTACAGAATTATGTTTCAGATTCCGCAATGGTGATCTCAGCAGCCACCCAAAGATATCCTTAGACATATTACCAACTCTTCTAAGATGGGGTGGACCCCAGAGGTTGGAGGGATATCAAAGCTGCTCCAACTTCAATCAGCTCTGCCTGCTTTTTGAGAACGAGGAACGCCGGAAATGCGAGCCGTGTAGAACAGAAGTGTTCACTGATAACAATGAGTTCCTTTGCCCTTTCTTGCCGGCACCTGGGGAGCCAGAGGAGCCTGAAACACTACCACCAAAGGAACCGACGAAACCAGGCAAGAAGGGTAAGGGAAAAGGGAAAAAAGGTGGGAAAAAGAAGAAAGGCGGAAAGGGAAAGAAAGGTGGGAAAAAGGGGAAGAAAAAATAAATAACTTATGAAAAGGAAAATCGTTTGTTTTCTATCGGTTAGTTCTGTATATTACCATAGCAGAGGCTATCTAAAGAAAAAATCCACCATCTTTAAATATAATGCTTATCTCATGTATATTTTGGAAAGCTTCGAGAGAAACCAAGACTTTCGTAATTTCAAGCCACGTTTTATCCTTAAAAGATCACGGAGCTGTTGAAATTTACACCTGAATCTTTTTAAAATGAAATTTACTTGGCTTTTCCGTCAATCCGTTGTTGTTCCTTTTCTAGATTTAACAAGATATACAAATAGTCCAAAATTGGTCGTTTCTGTCAATATAATATTGTTTTTTTTTGTTTTTTTTATACTTCCTGTATCACAGATATAACCAAAATTTATGAAATGTATGATTGGTTGATCCTTTGCTAAGATTTCAGTGAATATTTTATAATTGACCAATTATAACTACCTACGAAGCAACTCAGATATAAAAAGCGGTAATACTGAAGGAGAGTGTCCTCAGCGCCGATTTTCTTCAAAATTTGCACTATAACGTATTTTGATGCACTAAACACGAATCCGTTGAAAAAAAAAGTTGCTCGCAACTAGGAAAGAAGTTATTAATCACTAAAGTTCACTGTTATGGAGGTTATAAAAGACGGGGTAAACAGCTTATATGTAAACACGCGCCTGCGCAATAGTCCTTAATGACGAAGTGTAATTGAAATTTAGACTCACCTGTGGTAGCTGACTTGGTCGTAAACTGTCGCTTTTGGGCATACGTGCTATGCGTTTCCGCTCGCTCCGCTCGCTCAAGAAAACATCAAAACCCCTAGTCAATCCAACTCGCAGAAATGAAAAGAATTCTACGGCCCAAAAGTCGTCCAAGGCAGTCTTCCCTAACCTTCATAACAGTGAACTTTTTTTTAAAATAACTTCTTTCCTAGTTGCGAGCAACTTTTTTTTCAACGGATTCGTGTTTAGTGCATTAAAATACGTTATAGTGCAAACTTTGAAGAAAATCGGTGCTGAGGACACTCTCCTTCAGTTTTACCTAAAAAGCACACTGTATATAGGTGTACCGCGAAGAAAAGAACCAGGTAGTGTGCACGCGCTGTCCCTAGCCCATGTGGAGGAAGACCTAGCTCTTCTCCGGCCACTCATTTCCTGGTTTCTGGTCGGACTATAGACCTGATCTACTTTATTTTCTTGTTTTCATGCCCCTTCATACATTTTATTTTCATTTTGTCTTCTTTCGTCTATTCCCCCACGGCATTTGCATTTATTAGTGAATGTCCGTCACCAGTTTCCTAATAGATTAACTACACTCCTTTAAATTCGCTTTCAACTTGTTGGGTTTCGGTGCGCAGTTCTCTCTTTCTCTTCTTTTACTTTCTTATTAGACGTATTCCAATATTTATTTAGAATAGTTGGAAATAGTCAAAAACTACCATCTTTCCCAGAAGAAGCCGACAGAATGTCTGCCCAAGATAGGGGTATGAACCCATCAACACGGTTATGTCCATAAGTCCTTGAAACATTCAGAGTTTCTCCTTAATTCATTTATTTACTAAGCCATATGACATGAAACTTTTCATTGTTCCGTGAGAATGTACTATAAATAACCATATGACAATAAGCCTAAATATTGTACGTGTAGTTTAATGCATTATGTGTTAGACAGCACTTGGACGTAGGGCTTTCCTTCGTCCAAGTAAGAAGCAAGATGGGAAGATGAGGAGAAATTTAAGAATGGGATGATTCCCTGTTATGGCTAAGAAAGGGAAAGGGAAGAAAGGAGGCAAAAAGGGTGGTAAGAAGAAGGGAGGGAAGAAGAAAGGAAAGGCAACGAAACGTCCTCTTTCGCCACTCCCTCCACCGCCTCCACCAACACCGCCTCCACCAAGCTATGCCAAGATCGATCAATACACTTTCGCTAATGAAGTGAGTTTTCTGGATTCTCTCAAGGATTTGGACTTCAGCAGGTCAACTTACATTCTTTTCCGGCCGGCCGAAGAGAAGTACTGCAAGGTGCCAAAAGGTAAATAATAAAGTAATTTTTATTATTATTAAATTTTAACATCCATTTATTATTAACTAAGAGTTTTAGGACGGGTTATCTATAGATTACCACCCTTTTCTAGCCAGGATAGGGCTAATGCCTTTTCTTTTTTCTCAATAAAAGCCACCACCCCTAGTAGGAATCGAACCCACGACCCTTTGGCACGGGGTGTTAAGTGCTCATGCCTTAACGCTCAAGGGCCTTCTAAATAATAATGTAATTAAGGAATGCCATTTAGAATAAAGATGGTGATATTTATCCAATACAGTAAAATAACACAGGGTAACATTTGATCTAAAAAAAAAAAAAAAAGAAACACTCGGAGAGGTATGGTCCTAATGGGTTTATTGGGGTCGCTGATTACGATGAGCAGGTTGATTAACCTTCATAAAATAAGATTGAAGGTCAAATAGAGAAAAAAAAAACGTAGGAAAAATCTGAAAAACTTCATGTGTATGTTTTTGAGGTCCCTGGGTCCTACCAGTAGTTGATTTGACCATACGCCTTTTCCTAGATGTCATTTGAAGGCCAAATAGAGAAAAAACGAAGAAAAAAATCTGAAAAAATTCATTCAAAAATTAATTTTCTGGGAGGCAGTGTGAGTCAAACAAACTACGGGTTCGGACTCAGGGACCTCAAAAATATACTAATGCTTTTTTTCTGCGTTTTTTTTTTTTTTTTTTATTTGAGCTTCAAATAACCTCTTGGAAAATGCGTAAGGTCAAACAAACTATGGATTCGGACTCAGGGACCTCAAAAACACATGCATGATTTTTTCAGATTTCCCCATGGTTTTTTCTCTATTTGACCTTCAAATGACCTTGAATTGAAAGTTGTGAGTGTGAAAAACTATTTCTAAACCCAAAAATGTTTAAAATACGAAAACCAGGAATAAAATCTAGAAATTTACTCGATGATACTTTATGTTATAACGGTGTATCGATTACTACGACCTTGGTAAACAACGACATTACAAACTTTCGGGCATCTAGCATGAACTTAGATTCGAACAAATGGATTGGAGACCGATCGTGGTATTCCTGGTTCAGGGGAACTTCCTTTCTGCATGTCTTGGCCGCTATATTCCATCCGGGGCCTTCCCTCACAATGATGTTTTTAATCATAAAACATTTTTAACTTCTTTAAGTTATTTAGATTTTTTTTCATTGCGATTTAAGTATGTTTTATTATTTACTTTTAGAGAAACTGCCACTAGAGGACGCCATTTATATTCATTTCATCAGAATGCAGAAAAATCCTCTCTCGGTAGATATCCAGTTCATATTAGTTGACGTGGAAAATAAAAAGTAAGTTCTCTTAGCTGTTAATAAAATTCATTCTTTATGTTGTATAAATATTTATTTGTTGATTTTATTCCACGTTTATACAGGGTGTCCCAGTATATGTGTCCACCCCCTTTTCCTCCTAGAGTTGTTGGAATTTCGAAATGAAACTTGGTAGGTCTTAGTTATGCTGCATAAGGTTACTTTTGAAGGTTTAGTTGACTTTGTAACATTCTCCAGTTTTTCTCCAGCGCATCTAACTCTTGATTTTCCAATGGCGGCAGGTATTTTTTATGACGAATTCTGATAGAAAATTTAATTTTAAGACTAATTTATTCCGAGACATCTTTTGATCCGACGCACCGTTTGCGCGTAAAACGCAAAAAACTGAAAAATATCGCCCTTTTGTAGGCAAATTCCTATTTATCACTGAAACCAAGCCTTGTACGTAAAAACACCTCAATGTAAACGTTGTAGCCTATTAATTTTCCTTTCAGATGATACCAAGATCAAAGTTGTAGATTAAATATTTTACGGGGTATTATGAATGAAAACAAAGCCAAATTTTTTTTTTTAGTTTTATGATATAATAATTTCATATGGAAAAATAAATTTATTCTGTCCTGTTTTATAATAAATTTTATATACTTTTTTTCATAAAGTAAATAAGTACTTTTTTTTTATTGTTTATGTCAGCTACTTTTTTTTCTATTCATATAGATTTTCTGAATTGTTACATTTTAAAACTTTTAAGGTATATTTTCATTCATAATATCCCGTTAAATATTAAACCTACAACTTTGATTTTGGTATCACCTGAAAGGAAAATTAATAGGCTACAACGTTTGTATCAAGGTGTTTTTACGTAAAAGGCTTGGTTTCAGTGATAAATAGGAATTTGTCTACAAAAGGGCGATATTTTTCAGTATTTTGCGTTTTATGCGCAAACGGTGCGTCGGATCAAAAGATGTCTCGGAATAAATTAAATTTTCCATCAGAATTTGTCATAAAAAATACCTGCCACCATTAGAAAATCAAGAGTTAGATGCGCTGGAGAATGTTACCAAGTCAACTAAACCTTTAAAAGAAACCTCATGCAACATAACTAAGATCTACCAAGTTTCATTTGGAAATTCCAACAACTGTAGGAGGAAAAGGGGATGGACACATATACTGGGACACCCTGTATAATAGCTGAATATAAAAGGAAGAATTGATAAAGAAATTGGTATAAATCAAGGTTTTGTTAATTTTTACTAAGCTATATTTTATAATTTACAACCTACTCGGGTACTACTCTACACATGAAGTATTAATGTAAATTTTAGGAGGCCCGGTGGCCGTGAGCGTTAAGGCGTGAGCACTTAACGCTCACGGCCACCGAGCGAACCCATCTTAAGTGGGTTCGATTCCCACTAGGGGAGGTGGCTTTTCTTTATAAAAACGAAAACGCGTCAGCGCTATCCTGGCTAGAAAAGGGTGGATAAGCCGTCCTAAAATTCTTAATTACTAATAAATGGACGTTAAAATTTAATAATAATGTAAAGTCAACAAAAACAGAATAATCATTACAAATGAATCTGAATAGGTACATAAGGAATTTAGTGCAAATTGACTAATACCATTCCTATTCAAATCCCTCAAATATATTGGTAGGACTATGTAAGGATCGCCTTCCGTTGCTCAATGTATATAGAAGAAAGGAATTTAGTGCAAATTGACTAATACCATTCCTATTCAAATCCCTCAAATATATTGGTAGGACTATGTAAGGATCGCCTTCCGTTGCTCAATGTATATAGAAGAAAGGAATTTAGTGCAAATTGACTAATACCATTCCTATTCAAATCCCTCAAATATACTGGTAGGACTATGTAAGGATCGCCTTCCGTTGCCCAATGTATATAGAAGAAAGGCAGGGCCTTGCACTGATAAATAATAAATTTATAAATTTTAAATAAAATTTTAAGTTACTTACGTGTCTTTTTGTAAAGAAATATTTTGTTAATTTGAATTTTAATGTTCATTTATAAATGACAACGATTTTTGGGATAGGGTTTCTACAGGTAACCACCCTTTTCTAGCCAGAATAGAGCAGTCGATTTTGCTTTTTTTGAAAGACCTCTAAGGGGAAAGGAATCCACGACCTTAGGCATAAATTCCGCCCGGCTTAGCACTCACCGCCACAGGGGCTCTAATAAATAGATAAAACAACATAAAAAATGTCTGCTTAAAAGTTAAAATGCAGCAAAATAATAATAATAATATTAAAAAACACAGAAAATTTAATCAGAAGAAAACAACTGTAATTTTTGTAAGGAGTTTTATACTAATTTATAGAAATGTTATTCATTTTCGTAATAAAAAAAAGGTAATCCTCCATTAACGGGGGGCTTCTATGCTTTCTAGTTAAAAAAAAAGAAAAAAGAAAAAAAAAAAAAGAAACATTTGTTAACTCTCTTCTCTAAATTGTACTGTATCCCTAGGTATTTTTTAAATATTCAACAAGCCTTATAAGATTTCGTTGTCTTTTCTCGAGCGAGCCCCACCGATTATGATTAGTTGTTTATTTCTATTACCTTTGTACATCGTTGTAGTTTAAACTGCATAGTTCACGAAGTTGCGAAGTATTGTAATAATGAAATTTGGGATTTACCGACAACAGAGGAAGACGCATGTGGATAACGTGTTCACCGCCATTTTATCAGGGATAATGGACTTTAGTACTCTTGAAATAATCGAATAATGTGAGTATGTTATTACTTGTGTGTGGCTATAAGTGATTGTATGTTATTGTTTGAAAAATATTCGAAATGAAGTGGACCCAGTTAATGACCAAGTACCAAGATAAATTTGAAGCTTTTATAACGAACTTGATACAATAATTAAACATATTTTTGTTAACAGGTTGACCGAGTCTCCTTTGCACATACACCCACAAATACTCCTCAATGCAGTCCCTTCGATAATGAAATGGGGTTGTTTGAAGAAAATAGAAGGAGCCGACGAATGCTACGATCCCCAAATCTTGGCTTTCTTCTTCGATGACGAGGCCGTCCGAAATAGCAGAGAAATTGAGGAGACCACAGATCGCTGTCCCTTTCTGCCACCCCCTCCCCCTCCTCCTCCGCCTCTGCCCCCTGAACCTTCTCCCATAAAGAAACCCAAAAAGAAAGGTAAAGGCAAAGGGAAGAAGGGGAAAAAAGGCAAGGGCAAAGGAAAGAAAGCCAAGAAGAAATAAAATATGTTGGCATAAGTGACAAATTTGTTTATTTTGCCTTGGGTCGTGGTTCGAGTCTTAATAGGGTTGAATGCGTTTCATTTTAAAAAAATATGTCATCAGCCCTATGCTGGCTAAAAAGTGTGGTATCCTGCAGAAAGATAAACCGTCCCAAAATTCTGTGTTAGTTTAAGTTGACGTTAAAATTTAAATATTTACTTTGTTTCTAAAGACTGTTTAACTAAGCGTTTTACTCCTAGAAACGGCTTCATCTAAGTGCGATTCCTTATATTTTTACCAATGATATGACGTGGAATGTTTAGAATAGATGCTCTTAATATTTTCCATTTTCTAGTTTCTAAGTCCTAATATTTTCCACAACATTCTTCTGAAAAAAAAAATTAAATACTTAATTAATTGCTTAAAAATAACAATGATTGACACGTGAATCCGCATTCAAAGAAAGAAACATTTTTTTTAAACATATACATATTTGTTATTCTAATTCTGCTATATATATATATATATATATATATATATATATATATATATATATATATTCATTCAGTTATGTAATATCTGTATGTTAAATTTTTTTTATTTATTTATTTTTTTTTTTTATTTTTTTTTATCCCATTATTTTTTATTTCTCTTTGTTTGTTCTAAACTCACTCATTATTTTCTATTTTGCTATTGTATAACTTTTGTTCCCTAGTACATTTTAGAATGAGAACATCACATTTGTTTGAAAATAACTTGACAGTTTGTTAATATGTAACTATTGAACAGGCGATTCGCCAAAGTTGCAAAGCCTTATCAATAAATAAATTCTGCTATAACCATCACTTGATACTGATAGGATCAGTGCCTAGTTTTATTGAAAATCTCGCATTACTCTAAACACCTTCCTCTCTTTTTTCAGAAAAGTATCTCCAAAACGTGCTTCGAATGTACGACATTGAAAGTGGGTCCATTCCTTTACCATAAATGACACTTAAAGCCCCGGAAACCTATTAACACAACCGTCTAAGTTATGATTTTAGCATAAATATGCTTAAGCAATGACTAAACTGAAAAAAACGTTACAAAAAAAGTGTCCGATGGCGTTCGCGCATGCGCGGTAGCCATGTATGAAAATGGAGGCCCGGTGGCTGTGAGCGTTAAGGCGTGCGGACTTAACACTCCGTGCTAAAGGGTCGTGAGTTCGATTCCCACTATGGGTGGTGGCTTTTCATTAGAAAAAAGAAAAGGCATCAGCCCTATCCTGGCTAGAAAAGGGTGGCAACCTATATATATCCCTCCTAAAACGCTTAGATAATAATAAATAGATGTTAAAATAATAATACAGTACATTACATAGGTTTGTCGGATGGACCTAAAGCATATTTATGTTCCTGAAATTGAGCAGACGGCTCTATTTTCCAGGGAAATTCGCCGTAAAACAATGTTTTTTTTTTCTATGGGAATCAGCTGGTTAGCGAACTTTATCTCCAAGAGATCAAGTTCGTTAAGGTGTTGTTGTGGTTAAGTATAAAGGTAATGTGTCGTGGGCGTATATAAGGGGGGGGGCTGCAGCCCGCCCCGAAATTTTGATTTGATCGGTAAAAATTTAATAAAACCCTTAAAAATAAATTAAATAAGATCGTTTAGTTCATAAAAAATATTCTACTTTGGGTATAATAGCGTTTTAGTTGGCTAAAACTCTTCCAAGATCTAAATAGTTAGTATTCCATAAACCGGAAATGGTCTCAGCCCCCCCCCCGAAATTTTCCCAGCCCCCTCCGAAATTATTTCCTATATACGCCCATGTAATGTGTATAAAAATTGGTAGAATTAAAGCAGCTGTTTCCCTTGGGAGCTCTCCTTCAGGTTACTGGCCAGTTCATTACAGCTACGTTTCTTCGAAAAACTAACTTCCCCAAAGAAATATATTTTGTACACAACTTGAGTTTGATTTATAGACATTCTAGTGGTATACTTTGACGTGCGGAACCAAATCGTATCTCACGTGCGTAAAACATGGTTTTAATTCGTCGTAATATGTATGTACTATAGTAAATCATCGACGATCATTCGTTTAAATATAATGACTTACTCATTTCAAGATTTTAGCATCACCACGCTGGAGATGGTAAATTTACAGAATAGAAATTAAGTCCAAGTATTTATGAAACCAAGATGAGCGGGAGAAGGCGGCTAAATCATAACAATGTATATTTTTGTTGACACTTACAAATTTTTAAATGGTTGGAAAATCATACATGGTTACTTCGAGAATAACCTCAAGAAGGAATTTCTGTCAATTGTAAAATAGGTATGGTCCTTCAATGAATGCCAGTGAGAGGTTCGTTATTATACTTATAATTATTTATACTGGAAGATGCTTTTTCAAAAAATTGAAACGAGATATTTTTGCTTAAGGCAGTGTTAGTAGAACATGTAAAAACAAAATGATCAAAATCGGCCATCATTTGTCAATTGGAATGGAATGGCACACGTATGCATTATTAATGGTCATTCTAACCATAAGGAGTCATTTCTGACATACGGCGCCGTTGAGTTTTTTCTTCCTCAAGACTCGTAGATTAGAAATAAGCATTAAAACAAATTAACCTTGAAAAAAACATTTCAAGGTCAATTTTGCGCGGGTCAATATGGGGGTTATTTTTTCCGATCTCGCATTGGAGAATAATCTAGTCAAAGGATGACCATTAATTTTCTGACACCCTGTACCTAATTAGGCCCACAAAGTAGAAGAGCTCTGCTTATAATAATAAGCATATCAAATTTGAACTATCCATATGGGCTAGTACTTTATATACTACAGTATTTCCTCCTGCGAGGTTCAAGTGCAAGATGAAAAACTTTTGTTTTCCTTTCTGTGGGGTTTTTGAAGGAGTAAACACTTGAAATAGTTATTTTCTGCAACTAAAGAATAAACGATAAAATAAAATAAATATATTCAAGAATAGTGAAAATGGAAGAAGAAATAGTACATTCATACGAGCAACTTATGAACGTACTAATGAAATCTGAAGCAGGCGATGTTACTCCAAAGCCCTATACTTACATACTCTTTACTCAGGACCAGAAGGAGGAGGCCAAAAAGACAATCAACGATTTTGTGTGTCAAAAAGGTGAGATAGGTTTAATTTACATGAGCTTAGGACTTATCATTTTCGACGTGTAAACGAGGTGCTTACATGAATCGGAAGCGCTTCTATTTACTAAGCGACAAGTAAGCCGCTCCACCACAATTCACCTACGCAATTTCGTGTAGTAACATCGTTTAAAGCACAAAAAGTGTTTCGTAATAACGACGTTTGCCTGGTTACTTCTCATTTTATTTTTGAGGATATTGCTCCTCCCATATAAGTCTGTTCAGTGAACCGCGTGGGTAACCTTCTGCAATACAACGTTAAACTGGTCCATGGTCGTATATAAGAGGAAGCTGAGGAGGCTGCACCCCCCCCCCCCGAAATTTTGATTTAATCGGTAAAAATTTGTCGTAAAATCCATAAAAATAAACTAAAACTCGCAGGAACTGCTTCATCTTAGCGTGGGTCCGTTAATATCGCTAGAGCCACTAGTAAAAGAAGCAGTTATTTCGAGGTTTTTGCGTAGGAGTCTCTAAATTACTTTTTGATTTTTCGCCTGCTTTATTTACTCGTACGATTTCCTGTTATTAGTTTGACACAGAAAGGACACGGTGCCTTAGGACAGCGTCAAACGAAAATAACTCATCCCAAAATTACTCATTTTGAACAAATGATCCCTAAGGGATTTTTTTTTTTCTTTTTTTTTTTTTTTTTTTTTTTTTCTTCTTTTTTTTTCGGATCGACATCTAGCCCATTAGCGCCGATGTAAGAGATATGTAAATTAAATAACTGTATATCCTTTACTAAAACTTTCACAAAAAATAAATAAAAGACAAACAATAATATTTTTTTTTTCGATACTTGTTCATTAACGGGAGTGGGCACTTCATTTCGAATATTTTTCAAACAATAACATAAAATTACTTCAAGCCAAGTAATAAGATACTCACATTATAAGTTTATTTCTGGAGGACAGAAGACCTTTGTTGCAGATAAAATGGCAGCGAACACGATATCCCAAGCCGTTAGAAGCCACTGAAACGTGCCCAGAAAGGAATCAAATGTTATACCTATCTAGGCAAAGCCTATATCATTATAGGCATTTTTTTTTTATAGTAGTTTCGCTCGATCTTCTGTGTGTATGCTTCAGATTCTGAGTCCACGAAATTGAATTTGTGATTCACTTTAAAGTTTTTGAAACCAGCCTCCTCTAAAGTGGAAATTCAGTACAATGTAGATTATCTGATCGAGAAAAGAATTAACGGGTGTATCATGTTTAGATTAGAAAACATAGTCGCTCCCCGTTAATAAACAAGTACCTTTTTTCCAATCCATAGTAAAGCAAGAAATCTTTTTAGACTCCTTTAGATGGGAAAACTCACCCAACTGGGTACTTGAACTCACCCAACTGTGTACTTGAACCCGCTCAAGTATCCTCCGTAGCTGTACCCGCTGCTCCTTAAATAAGAATCGTATATACGTTACCCCCCACCCGTACATCGGGGATACCCGACTACAATAATTTTCAGAAAAATATAAATTCCATTAAATATTTTCTGGATAGAAAACTGTCATATAAAAACTTATTTGAAATTATTAAGTATTCTAAATTTAATACTAGAAATTTATATTTTTTTCAGGGGAAGAAGCAGTTAAAGATTATTTGAGCATTATTCCATCAATAAGAGAAATCAGACTAATCATTTGTAAGCTGAATATTGTTAAGTAAGTCTCAGTCAAAGGTTTATTTTGTTTAGTGTCAATAACGCTTAACTTGACCATATATTTCAAAACATAAAGAGATACTAAGACATGAGGAAGGTGTCTCAAAACATTTGGAGGCCAAAAGTCACTGGCTCGATTTCATCGAATGGCGATGATGATACAAAACCTCACTTGGCGAGCAGTAGCGGCTAAAGAGGAAGGCTTGGAGGGCTTAGCCCCCCCCCAGAATGAAAATTCACAATCTTTTTCGATTAAGTTAGAAAAAGAAATTGTTTAGGCAAATTAATAGTAGTAAGTGCTAATTAATGTATGTTCTTAGTTTATGAAATACTTCCTTAATGATTTCCAGGCGCGTGTTTATAAAAATTTGAATCTACACCCCCAGGCACGGCTGTAAGCCCATACTAAATTAGCCCCTCCCCCCAGAAATGTTTATCTAGAGCCGCCTCTTCCTCGCGACTGGTCACCTTTACATTTTCATAGTGTGTAATAACCTCGATATTACTCTTTCTCTTCAGACACAAATCATCGGGGACCCCTTCGTCATATAATATTAAAAGTGTATTTACTCTAAAACACAATTAAAACAAAAATATAACATGTAGTTGTTCATTTACCATTAAAGCTTGATTCATAACCTTAAAAACATATATCCTCCCTCTCTATATGGTTGTCAGTAATGATTCTAATAAAAACATGTAAAATATCTTCTATGTGCCAACGGCTTTGCCACGTTGAATAAACCGGTTGTCGTTTATAGCAAAGTCGGGCGGCGTGGCCAGAACATGGTTAGGGAACAGTCTGGGAAGACCACGTGGCAACCTGTAGATATCCCGGCGCTAACAGCCCAGCAGTTGATATGTCATATATATATATATATATATGGGTGTGTGTGTGTGTTTGTACTTTTTTGTGGAGAGTATTATTTAAATTAATTTAGTGTATTCTCACATGTTTTTGCTAAAGTAGTTTTCGAATTATTATCGAAGATCGGGAAGAAAGGGTAGTCTTCCATCTGCTTAGGTGTATCCTCATCATCCAACTCCACTCTCACACAAGCTGAGATCAGCAATTAGGGGTGTATATAGGAAATCATTTCGGGGGGGGGCTGGGAGGACCGGGGCATTTTGGGGATATGGAATGCTAAGAACCTACATCTTGGAATAGTTAGCCAACTAAATAGCCATTACACCCCAAAAAAATATATTTTTTTCTGAACTAAGTGATCTTATTTAATTTATTTTTGAGGTTTTATTGCAAATTTCGGGGGACTGCAACCCCCTCAGCCCATGCAAGATATTCCTGCGATTTGGAGATGTTCAATAAATGAATACTGAGTTAATGTTGTCTGTTCCAGGGCCGAAGACTTCCTTTACCATCCCGTCATACGATTAAGAGAGTATCCCTTGTTAATTAGTTTGGACGGATGTCGGCGATTGGAGGGGAATGACGTTGCAAACTACAATCTTTTAAATCTCTTTTTCGAAGGACAGGATTTTTTACAAGGTGACAGTCCAAATATTCGGATATGGAATAACTCTCACGTCTCGAATACAATAGACCTCTATAAGAATTATTGGAAGTATATAAATGATGAGGAGTATGCGCATCCTAAGTTCCCCTACCCAGAAGGCCTTCCTGGGAGAAGTTTTGGGGAAGTTATTAGTGTTTCAGAAACTTATAACACCAAGGAACAATGCAATTTTTGGAACGTGAAAGCAGCAGCAATGAAGAAAGCAGAAGCACAGAAGGAAGTAGCCGGAATTATAATGGATTTAGATTTGAAAACCCCAGAAGCTACTAAGGTCTTAGAGGACATGATAAGAAACGAATTTATTACTAAAACCGACAAAAGAGCTCCTTTAGCTAATGTTTCTGAGGGCACGAATCAGGAAATCGAAGGAGTAGATCCCTTTCCGGTTGAAAAAACTAGTAAAGCCCATCCTTTTGGTGAATTGAAAGGAAATACTCAACACCAAATCCCCGAACCTATAATTCCAATCAATCTGGATGAATTGTGTTTCAAAAAAGAAATTCAGGAGATTGAAAGAAAGCCGAAGATAATTCCAGCTCTTCCAACTCCTGCTAAGAAAAAGAAAGGAAAGGGGAAGAAGGGAAAAGGGAAGGGAAAGAAAGGAAAGGGAGGGAAAGGAAAGGGGAAAAAGAAAGGTGGGCGAAAGGGTAAAGGAAAAAAGAAAGGAAAATAAAATTAATAAGCTAAATCAGACAATGTTTTCTTAAGAGCGGTCTCCGAACATCAAATTATTTATCTACAATAGTTTGTTTGTTGTGCTCATTGAGCCCATGAGCACTCCGCGCCTATAAGAGTGGGTTCGATTCCCACTAGGGGTGGTGGGTTTTATTTCGAAAAAAGAAAATGCATCAGCTCTATCCTGGCTGGGAAACTCTTCCCAAAAATCTGTGTTATGTATAAGCGAACGTTAAATTTTGAATAAATGAACAAAACTAAAAGAAGAAACAATGTCTTAAGATAATAATTCGTGATATCACAAAAATACATCTTCCATTTTAGATTTTTCTTTTTTGCTATTTTATTTCTTACGGTAAAAATGTTATGGAATTAGTTTTTGCCTACTTTAAATTGAAATGATTTATTGGTTGTTTCCAGCAATATAAGAACAAATTAATAGTGGCGTTTTCTTTATTCTCCTAGTTTAGTTCCTGTTTCCAGGAGCCAGAAGTTCGGGCTACAAGCGTCTTCACTTGGTGGGCTTCAGATAGTTTTCAAGTATATTTAGAGCAGAAATATATTACGTAGTTATACTCGTAGGTATTAGACTTGTTATTATTTCGGGAATATGTGTTTGAGTTTTTTATGGACATATATTTTACGTTATAATTTATTGTTATTATATTCTGCTTAATTCATCTTTTTTTTAATTAATATTGCATTGCTATTTTTTTTTAATTTGGACTGGTTGCGGATAAATGTTGAAAACCTTAGTAAATATTTTGATTAATATCGAATAATGCCATACCACTTATTAAACATTTAGGAGGCAATTCCCTTGAATTGTATCTATTCTCCTTCATATCCCAGAGAGCCATATGAGAATGAATGGCACTGATTAATTTGTCGGTGTGATGATTTTCTGCACACAGTGTAGAACAAAACTACGAGTAGAACATACAGTAGTACGAGAGAAAAAATAAATAATATTGGTCATTTTCACCTACCAAAGTGTTTTGAGCACGAATTCTTTGGAAATTACAAGGGATTAAAAAAAATACTTATGAAATAAAACAAAGGAAAGAATCAGAAAGTGAAACAAATAAAAGGGAAAAATGGGTGTTGCATTCAACTGATATTGAACGTGCTGCAACAAGAGGACTCGTGCCACAGAACCAACTTATTTTGGAACTGGCAAGTGAAGCCGACCGTTCCATTTATTTATTGAGACTCTTGGCAGCTTTGGCGACAAGACCTTTACATCTGGGTATTATTTACATTGATAGCTGATAGATCTATTAAATGGTTTTACAGAAATAGACTATAAATATACTTTAACATAGACAGTATAGGGCTCATATTTATAATTAATTTAACAATTTACCTATTTACAATATTAACGCAAGGTTATATTTCATATACATAATTAAGTTAGCAATTTAAATATTTACAATGTTAAACTAAACTACATACTTTTAATTAACAAACTTCTTAACTTATTGCTGTATAAAAAAAAAAAAAAAAAAAAAAAAAAAAAAAAAAAAAAAAAAAATATGGGTACATATTAGTTTTCCAATCAGTCCATTATAAGTATGTTATTTTGGGGATTACATTGAGGGTTTAATTTCATTTAGAGTTTGTCATATAGTCTGGTTTGTTTCAAAAAGTCTAATGTGTTTTGTATATACTGGCTCTCGTCCCTGAGTAAGTCAGTCAAGTTATGAGGCATGTCAAAGTTTTGTCTTAGTCTGCATTCCGTTAGTAAGTGTTTTATAGTCAGGTTTATGTTGCAATATTGGCAGATAGGTGTGTCTTGTTTCGTCATAAGGTGTGAGTAAGTCGAGGGTGTCCTATTCTTAGTCGACAAAGAATAATTTCTTCCCTTCTTGTGCCTCTCTGGCTCGAAGGCCATTCACAAACTGTGCTTTTAATTTCCCTCAGTTTGTTTTCTGTTGTTTCGTACCAAGATCGCTGCCATTTTTGGAGGATAAACTTCTTGGCTTCAAGTTGCATGCCTTGATATAAAACGTCTTGTTTGTCGATATTGTGTCTAGTTGTAGCTGTCATTGCAAGGGTGTCTACTACAGTGCTCTCTTTAATACCAACAAGTCCTGGGAGCCAGTAGATAGTGACTTGTTTATTTATGTTGTGTATTTGTTCTAGGATTTGTTCAACTATTGGGTTGTGGCTGTACCAACCGTTCGAACACACTTCCAGAGTACTATGCCCCGCAGGATTCAATGTATCTTTAGCGGTTTGAATCTTGTAGCGCTGCGCCAAGCGTCAAGTGGACGGCCACACTCAAGCTTCTTTCATATCACAATGCATCTTCATTCAAAAATCTTCTATTTTTCAAACCTTCCTTCTTTCATTGTAGTAAGCCGGGAAGATTGTTCATATTAACACTTTAAAATGGCATATATGAGAAAAAAAAATGTGAACAATAAAGCCCATAATTCATAAAAAAAATTGAAATGATACAGACAAGACTAGTACGAGCTCTGCTCAAGTATGACAATTCATATAAAATATCTTCTATTTAGGTTAGCTTATCGATAAGAAATATCCTGCAAATGCCAATTTGAACAAACAAGGTTCAAGATAGGTTATAAGATATAGATTATTTCATAAACAACACACATACACATACCTTACCATGCCAAATATTTCAACCACTACATCAAACCTATGCAAGCTGACTCCTGAAGAAACCGAAGAAGAAACCCAGAATATAATTGTTGAAGACTTCCTTAATTTGCACTATGTCATTCAAACTTCCCCGGAAGATGGATTTTTGCCAGAAAGGATATTTCTGTTTTTCACTTCCAAGCGTGGGGAAGATTCAGAGGAAGCTATTGATATTCTATGTAATGAAGGTAAGGATGTTAATTTATTTCTAAATAGGTTTCATTTAAATTACCTCTTTTGATAACAGTTATCACCACTTCTGAAATACATTCTGACGGGGATTCATGGCGAGTAGACCATGTGCCGGGGGGGGGGGGGCGCTGCCGACGAAGCGGTAATCTAGCAGCAGTCCCAGCACAGCCTTCACGCAGGGGGGGGGGGGGGGGGGTGGTCAGGGGCTCGTGGTCTCAGGAGGGCCGATTTCTTCAATCCCATTAAAATTTGAAATAACAAACTTACATATCTGTCTGTTTCCACTCCGTTCACAGTTACTGATGTATTTAATTTTATTTTCAGAGAAATGTAATTTTTAAATAATTAAATAATGTAGGGGTAAAGGGAAGTTATTTAGACAGGATCCCGTAATTCCACTCCGAGGCCCTGATCTCCTTGGGAATAATAAAATATAACAATATAGGATCTAAATCAAGAATGTTTTAGATTTAATTTATTAATTAGAGTTAATTTAATTTTATAAAATATTTCTAAATTAATATTTTTTTTTCGGCGGTCCGACATCTAGGCCATTATCACCTGGCTTTTAGCGCGGTTCCTCCCTCCCTCCATAGGTTGCTCTCATGACAAGCAAGATCCTTCCTTCGATCAATTAGTACACCATTCGTTAATATTGACTACTTTATTTCATATATTTTGCCTGACATGTTTTAGCACGGTTCCTCTCTCCCTCCATAGAGAGTAACCCGTCCACCAATCCTCCAGAATCGGTCCACCGGAACATGGTTTTTGGAGCGAAAAATCGTTGCGCTTACTTCACGTGCTAGCAAGTACCTACTCGTTTTATAGTTTTATTGGCCTAGAAAAACGAATGAAACCATTTTTAAGGTGATAGTTTTAACCGTTTTCGAAAAAATTGGAAACTTAGTTGTAGAAAAAGTTTTTGGTTAGGGTTCTTAGAATCATGGGATTCAGTTAAAACATTTTCTGCATGTTTTATATTCATATAAACAAAGATTTTTTAAATTTTGGTTACGTTTGGAGTTAAGGAAGGATTAGAATAAAAGATTTTATTGATAGACGTATATTTTCCTCAATATCTCGAAAACGGTTAGAAAATCGTGGCAAGAAAAGGTGACCATTCCAAAGCTTACTAAATGCTCTACAAAAAAGGTTCTGAAGAAAGTTTTGATTAGGCGATGTCAATCGGAGAAATAAGTGCTTAAAACTTTGAAGTAATTGATTTAGTTTATTCGAACAGTTTTTTTTTATCTGTTTTTGTTTCTTGTTATTTTTTAATTGCTTGTATTAGGAGAATGTATTTGACAAGAATAATAAGTATAAGTAAAATTTTTTTTAGAAATATAGCTTTCCAAGAGAAAGATTTGAAGGCGCCTTGTGAATATTTTCAACTGCCTTTTTACTGTTGGTGTCCTTTTTTTATTTATTTAGAAAAATAATACTATAGAACTAATTTATAGAATTAGTTCTATAGTAGAAAAGGCCATAAACAGAAAGGTCGAACCAAAATGATAACTGTTTCTATTTTAATCTTTCCAAATAAGACTAGGGATAAGAACGGAGCCACGCCAAGATGACGCAGTTCCTGCGAGTCGGACATTTTTGCTTTATGTCGCACCTCTTCAGGGGCTTTCCTCTTTAGTTAGTCCTTGACGTGTAAATCCGAATACGAATACATTCGTATTCAAAAGTGTGAATCTGAATGGATTCATATTTGCAAGTGTGAATCCGAATGGATTCATATTTGCAAGTGTGAATCCGAATGGATTCATATTTGCAAGTGTGAATCCGAATCCGAAATTTGGATTCACACATATGAATCCGAATCCGAATCTATTCGTATTCACACATATGAATCCGAATCCATTCGGATTCACATATATGAATACGAATCCATTCGGATTCACATCTATGAATACGAATCCATTTGGATTCACACTTGGATTCACTGAAAAATTCAATTCAAAAGGCCAATATAAATAAATAAATGCCTGTCAGTACCTCACTACAGGTCGAGTTTTGAGTTTTAGCGAATTTTCGTATGTATATTTATTAGCCTCAGACTAAGTATTTGACCCAAAAATTAATATGAAAAATTTCCTACTATTTGGAGCCCCAAGTCGTACATTCTGCCGAGAAATGTAGCCACCATGAAACGGGATAGTTCTCCCTCTCCTCCATAGCCCTGAAGAAGGCTTACATGTCAAGCCGAAGCATTGGCATAAATAAACTAAATTTAACTATGAAATGTAGTTTTTATTGAATATGAAGACGGAATTGTGATATCTTAAGATTCTCACGTACACAAAAGTGTCAAAACCACACAGCAACATCACATGAATAAGAGTGAGGATTTAAACGGTAATATTTATATGTTTTTGTAATTCGGCGAACGCTTATGGTTTGGAAGTTGAATTTAATTATAGGGGTTTTGTAGTCTTTTAATTTAATATGGAGTCTTTTGTAGGGTCTAAATCATAGTTGGGCAAAAATTAGCGAGCGCTAATCGCTAATTTATTCATGAAATGTTTAAATGTCGTGATAGCTAATACCTTTAGCTATAGTTACAACATTTTGTCATCTCAACGTTCACTTCCGGTCTGCTCTGAGCCCGGGGGCATGCGCTTTATAAATAACTTATATCAAAACCCAGGGGTAAGGATGCCCTTAAAATTGACAATATTTTTGAATAAATGGTTTATGAACATTTCAAACGAGAGTTCTCTGTTTCCCAATGTTACATATCTGTGCATGCTCGTGTTTACAAATATGCTGTTTACGCCTACTTTTATAACCTTCCTAACAGTGAACTTTAGTGCTTGATAACTTCTTTCCTAGTTGAATGCGAACTTTTTTTTTAGCGGATTCGTGTTTAGTGCATTAAAACACGTTATTGTACAAAATTTGAATGAAATCGGTTTGGAGGACGCTAAACTTCAGTTTTAACTAAAGTTATTTATAAAGCGCATGCCCCCGGGCTCAGAGCAGACCGGAAGTGAACGTTGAGATGACAAAATGTTGTAACTATAGCTAAAGGTATTAGCTATCACAACATTTAAACATTTCATGAATAAATTAGCGATTAGCGCTCGCTAATTTTTGCCCAACTATGATTTAGACCCTACAAAAGACTCCCTATTAAATTAAAAGACTACAAAACCCCTATAATTAAATTCAACTTCCAAACCTTAAGCGTTCGCCGAATTACAAAAACATATAAATATTACCGTTTAAATCCTCACTCTTATTCACGTGATGTTGCTGTGTGGTTTTGACACTTTTATGTACGTGAGAATTTTAAGAAATGACAATTCCGTCTTCATATTCAATAAAAACTACATTTCATAGTTAAATTGAGTTTATTTATGCCAATGTTTCGGCTTGACATGTAAGCCTTCTTCAGGGCTATGGAGGAGAGGGAGAACTATCCCGTTTCATGGTGGCTACATTTCTCGGCAGAATGTACGACTTGGGGCTCCAAATAGTAGGAAATTTTTCATATAAATTTTTGGGTCAAATACTTAGTCTGAGGCTAATAAATATAAATACGAAAATTCGCTAAAACTCAAAACTCGACCTGTAGTGAGGTACTGACAGGCATTTATTTATTTATATTGGCCTTTTGAATTGAATTTTTCAGTGAATCCAAGTGTGAATCCAAATGGATTCGTATTCATAGATGTGAATCCGAATGGATTCGTATTCATAAATGTGAATCCGAATGGATTCGGATTCATATGTGTGAATACGAATAGATTCGGATTCGGATTCATATGTGTGAATCCAAATTTCGGATTCGGATTCACACTTGCAAATATGAATCCATTCGGATTCACACTTTTGAATACGAATGTATTCGTATTCGGATTTACACGTCAAGGTGCTGTGAATCAAATTCGGATTCGGATTTACGAATACGAATCTGCCCATCTCTGTCTCTCGCTTGGGTTAGGTGTAATACAGTATACAGTATTATTTCAATTGATGCACTTATTTTTTCATGTCTTCAAAAGATAGATTATTACTTTTCTTTTTAAAATCAAAATAATTTTATGGCACAAAATATAATTTAGTATTGTTACTTTTTATAGCTGAACAAATGGTCGCTGAATACTTGAATAGTATGTCTGATTCAGAAAAGCAAGATATGAAGCTCATTCATTGTAGAATGAAGAAAGAAGAGCTTCATCTGTAAGTAGTCTTATTAGCTCTGAGGCTTTATTATACAATTTTTTGACTTCATACCAAAACTATTTTCAGACTTGAATGAAATTAAATTAAATTGGTATTATGTATCTTAGCGTAAGAACAACTCCATTTAATATAAACAGCTTTCTCATGGAATCTTCATGGTCTTACTTCCCAAGTACATATTGATAAATGAATGACAACACATTTCTGAACAAACAATGCCATTTTATTTAATGAAAAAATAAATTATAATCAGGATAGAGCAAAGTGTATATGTGTTGTCTGTGTTAGAGTATATGTAAGGGAGGTTGCATGGATATGGGTTAGTGTATGTGAAAAGGTGTGTGTTTGTGTGTGTGTATTTACATTTGTTTGTGTGTACAGGTATGCAAATAAATATTAAGTTGAAAATAAACTGCAAGTAATTTAAGTAAGCCAAATAAACCAAGATCAATGATAAGAAATGACAATAATTCAAGAAGCTGACTCAATCAATTATTAAATTCAAAAGAAATGAGGTAAACATGCCACCTCCAAGTAAATGAGTTTCTGTATAATAATTATTAAATTTACTTTAATAGTTAACAGGGAATGCTCTATCGGACCTACTATTAACTGCTAAGTAAATTAAACTACCTTTGAGGCATTGATATGGGACTTTCTCAATTTGAGAACCATTCCCGATCCTAGAACCTTTTAGCACTTTCCTCCGAAGGATCTTTATCGATCCTACCTAGTAGACACCGAAAATGACCCCCGTTAAAATTTATTTGTATATATATATATATATATATATATATGTGTGTGTGTGTGTGTGTGTGTGTGTGTGTGTGTCTGTTAACACGATAGCGGCCAGAGTTTTTTTTTCGTCACGAAACTTGGTATATAGCATTCAATTAGCAAACGATTGAACGAGTTCGTTAACCACCAAAGTCCTTCCACCGGAAGGGGGAGTTTACCCCGAACCCAAAACACTAATTTGTTATATTTCAACGAAACTTGGTATTCGTAGTGGTAATATAGGGAGAAAAGTGAGATATAAAAATGAACTAAATCGGTTCATTAGAAGGGGGGGTTTACTCCGGACCCACAATACCAATTCGCCACTACCAGCCGTGATTTTTGGTATATTTCGACGAAACTCGGTATTTGTAGTGGTAATCTACAGGTAAATATGTGTTGTAAAAATAAACTAAATCGGTTCATTAGAAGGGGGGGGGGGGGTTTACTCCGGACCCAAATTCCTAATATACTCATACCGGTCGTAATTTCTGCTGTATTGTAACGAAACGCGGTATACGTCGTGGGTAACTCATGAGAAAGAAGTGTTGTAAAAATGAGCTGAATCGGTCAATCGGAAAGCGGGGGTTTAATTGGTAATATATTTCAATAGAAAAGCCCGCCAGACGTAGGTTCACAAAGCCGCCGCAAGGAGCGCTTTCTACCACTAGAGTGACTGTATCCTGTTCCTGCCTTAGATCAAAATACGATAATATGAGGTTTTTTGTATTTATTACGTAGTGCAATAGGTGCCATGTGTAAACATAACTCTGGAAGCAAATTAATAATTGATCAGTTACTCATTACAAATTTAAAAGAGAACTATTCATGTTTTTATTTTATTTATGTAGGATATTTTAAGCAAATTGTTCTGGAAAGCAGTCTACACTACCCAAATTCTGAGGAAAGTGCTTAGTTATGCAGTTCCTGTGTGACGGACTTTTTCTAGCTTCAAATTTGCCTCCAGAGGAGCTACTATAGGCTTAGCAACAGTTAATTTAAACTTCTTAACTATAGTTTCTTTATCTACTCTTTCTGATTCATTTAATTTTGTCACTAGATTGTGAAATACCAATCCCTAAGAAGCTTTTTACGTAATCCAAATCTTTAATTTGAACTTTTTTGGACAACTTATTTAATAAGTATTTCTTATATCAACATTGTCATCATTACGGAGAAAATTGAAAAATCATCTACATACAATGCCACAATTAAAATAGAAGATTTGGACACTTCATAAAAACACACAAGGCTCAAAATTAGATTGAGTAAAACCTAAGAAAATCAAAAAATCGTCTACATCTTCATTCGAAATCCTTGCACATTGTTTTATGTCGCACCAAGCCCTATTCAAACAACAAGCATGATTTTCTTTTCACAACAAAGCCTCGGGGCTGAACCATGTTCATCTAATTTTGAATTATTTATTTATTTAAATGTTAACATCCCTTATTATTAACTAAGAATTTTAGGACGGGTTATCTATACGTTACCACCCTTTTCTAGCCAGGATAGGGCTGATGCATTTTCTTTTTTCTAAAGAAAAGCCACCATCCCAAAGTTGGAATCTAACCCACGACCCTTGGCACGGAGTGTTAAGTGCTTCAACACTGCAGGGAGCCAATGTCATGAAACCAATAAATACATCGATTATTAATTTCGAATTAAAAAAGGCAATATTCACATTAATTGACATTGAAGTCCTAAATTCAGTGTAATGCAAGCCCTAAATTTAAAGGGTAGTGCAACTCACTTTTGAAAAGTTGTCGGGCAAAAGTAACAACTATAATGAGTGGAACCTTTTTTTGAATGGTACTATATAAGTATGTTATAAATTAGTCCAGAATACTAAAGAAATAATAATGTATTACTGGATTATAAAAAACAAATTCCAATAAAACTTAAAGGTCATATTGATTTCAATATGAAACCAATACGATATTTCAACAACACGAAACCAATACGACGTCACAGACATAACATACGAAGATATATTCACTGACATACAGAAACACATTGAAAACCAGTGGTACGATGTATGGTACAGGACAAGAGACAACTAACTACGAGAAATTAAATCTACAATTACTCACTGGCCATCGAGCAACAGACGTACAAGAAGAGAAGAAGTAGAACTGACACGTTTACGGATTGGACACACTAGACTTACACACTCATTCCTAATGACCAGAGAACAAGCACCGATTTGCCCAATATGTAACACCTTTTTAACGATTAAACACTTACTAACGGACTGTTTAAGACTTAACTCATTTCCCCTCCCAGCTATAAATCTAACAGAGTTGTTAGCAGAAGGAAGCCAATTTATAGATTTTGTTTTTAGATACTTAAGGAAAATTGGACTATTTGAAGAAATATGATGTATATATATGGTTTTCTATGTTTGTATACGAGCTTATCTGTTTGTGTATGTGTATATGTGTATGTATATTTATTTTTCTGTTTACGACCTCCTATCATTAATAAATATGTACAAACTATGATTTGAAATTCATAAAGATCTAAGTCTATAATTGTATTTACAGACTGTCCTATCTGCCTCTGTGTTGTTCCTACCTTTTTATAGTCACTGCAAATTGTATTAGTATTTTTTTTTTATTTTAATATTTTTTTTAATTATTTCATTTTCAAATTTGTTAACAATTGTTTACTATTGTTTCTTCCTATGTATGTATTTAAGTGATGAATTGCCCTTGTCGCGGTCTCACTAATAAACAAATAAATAAACATATTGATTTCATTCTAAGAATGTATTGTGTAAATCACATGTTTATAAAAAACGTAATTTTAGGGAGTTTTTAATTTATTCATTTAACCTTTAAGTACTGGCGTATGGTCCCTGGGACCTTTTGTTAACTGAAATTTGAAAGAAATTATATATTCATTGATTGTGTGCAATCAAAAGGGAAATAGAGGGAGGATTTCTAGAAATGGCTACCATAAGGTCCCAGGGACCCTACGTCAGTACTTAAAGGTTAAATTTAAACATCTACTTATACATAACAGAGATTTTTGGGACGGGTTATCTAGAGGTTATCAACCTTTTTTCGAAAGAGAAACCATTGCCCCTGGTGGTTATTGAACCCATACCCTTACGCACAGAGTGCTCGTGCTCGAGCCTTAGCATTCATGGCCACCGGGCCTCCAGTTTTTAACTAAATTTATCCATCATTATAGCCTAGCTTAGTCAATTTTCCTTCGGCGAGTAAAACCCTAATGAAACTAAAATAGAATATCTGTTAATAATCAAGTAGGCTTAGAATTTTTCATCAAAATTACATTTTTTTAAATATCCATCATAAAATGGTTTAAGTTTTAGTTGTACCAACTAGGTGATCTCAAATATTGCTAATATCCAACTGAAATCTGTTATTTAAAAAAAAAAAAATTATTTACAACATAATACCTATGCTGTTAAAAAAAACAACAAACTTATATCATAATAGGGTGATATTTGTTTAAAAAAAAAAATAAAATAAAAATAATATGCTTGACTAGTTTTATTAGTTGTAGAATAAGGTGTTTAAGGGTATAATAAAATATAGCATAACTTGCTATAATATTTTTTAAAATGCAACACACTACAACATAATATAAAATTACCGCTAATAAGTAACACAAGGTAAAATATTCAAGGGAAACTTTAATGTAACATTGACTTATTATTAAAAAGTTCTCTAAAACAGGAATCTAATCTATTAAAAAGTTTGTTGTGTAAATGACAATGAAAAGACAATGAACTATAAGATAAAATTAACCCAAACAATGCTAAAAGTTTATTAGTAAATTACATAAATTAGAACATTCTTTAAATAAATTATTGTTTCTTTAAAAGCTTTGTTTAGTCAATTATCCTTCAGAGTCAAAGACATGAAACTAGAATTGAATATTTGACAAAAATATAGGGAGTGTTTGCCTCACTAAAAAAATGAAATTTTCAAAAACCATCTAATATTGAGTAAACAATTAATCAGCAATGCACTGGTAAGTAAAAAGTACATATTTATTAGATGCTTTAGTTTTAATAAGTTTATGTTAATTGGTACCTACTAATCTTAAGTAGCAGAAGAGGTGTTTAACATTTTTCTAATACATGAATATATTTCTTATGTGAATGCATTTCAGGCTCTCCATGAATAAGATATTTCCTTGGTGCGTTTTGGAAAATATTAAGTTTTTACCTGCTCTTGTGCGACTTGATGGTATGAGGATCTTATATAAAAAGGACTTATGTAATTTTATGAAATTAGATCTGTTTTTTAGTAAAACTAAGAAATTTAAAAAGTTTCGTCAGGAATATCCAACAAATATTTTACCAAAACCAAGAAGTATGGTTGTTAATCTTCGACGTGATGATTGTTCTTTTCATGAGAACGTAACAAGATCTGATGTTAAGGAGATTTATATTTCTGAGAGTGAAGAGGAAGAAGCACCAGTTGATGATAGAGCAGCTTACAGATATGACAGTTTAGGACGGATACTATGTGTTGAAAAGCGAGCATTTCAAGTTAAAAGAGATCTTTTGGTCGAACCTCAAGTAGAACTTCCACCAGCGCCACCCAGTCCAAAAGGAAAGCCAAAGAAAAAAGGTAAAGGAAAAAAGGGCAAAAAAGGAGGAAAAGGAAAGGGTAAAAAAGGAGGCAAACATAGGGGCAAGAAAGGAAAAAAATAGAATAAATGCATTACATCATAGAAATTTATACATTTTTTTCTCACTGTAATATACACAAAAAGCACAAGCAGAAGGAGTGGTATAAACTGAGTGCTCTCAGAAAGGCAGCACCTAAAATGAATATAAAAGGTTTTTCCACTTTATATTTGTTTTAATTGCTGACTCGATTATTAACATAATATTTGTTGATTTAAATTTTAATGTTCATTTATAGATACAAAGATTTTTAAGGCTGCATATATACCATTTACCACACTTGCCTTGCCAGGATAGCCACCTTATTTCCAAAGAGAAGCAGTGCTCATGTCTATAGGGTCTCCTGTTAAAATAATAATAATAAATAAATACTTACTTCCACTTTGATTTAGCACGTTTAAAGAATGCACGTTTTGAATGTAATATAAGTATCATTAAAAAACAAGAATTACAGCCACAAAGGGGTAGATGAATAATGTGTTCTAGAGCGATGTATTTGTTCCTAATGACTTGATTGTGCTTATTTTTTTAATATACTGCATTTTTCACTCCCTTCAAGTGGCTCTTCAGGGGCTTAAATAGCCATTATACTGCTAATACAATAAAACATAAGTCATCAAAAGAATCTGGTCAGTCGAAAATCATCTTCTACTCCAGAAGGTGGTTGAAAATGATAAAACTCTCAACTTTTTGATAGTTTATTTAAAGCATAGATTTTGGGTTATATTAAAACATTGCTAATGAATTATAAAACTATGCTATCCGCGACTTGCTTCTATTTTTTTTTTTTTTTTTTTATAATGGTGCTTCTACTACTGAGGTCATTAACACCTTGCTTCTATTATATGAATTAACAAGCCATCTTGTGATATAAAACTCGGTATCTTATGTTGTTAAGGAACCTGCAAGGAGATAAGAGGAACAGGTTCAAATTCTAGCCTGGTAAGTTGGTTTTTCTACAGTCAAAGATTTAAAAAAATTCAAGATATATTTTTTAGCAATGTTTTATTTATATTTTATAGTGACCCAATCTTCTTCAATCCTACATTTTTCAGGCGGAAGGTCAACAAAAGAGAATTAACAAAGTAAATTCATTTTATTTTTGTTTTTGCTCTACATGTGTCACACCCCAGGAGCCTCTTCAGCATACTCACTAAACTAAAAAATCGGCCTAATTGTACATATTAAGGCAAACCTTACCCTACAATGGCCACATCCAATATGAGGTTATTATTGCCTATGTATAGCCTCAGCTGTGTAAAATCAATAGATTATAATAAAATACTTTTTTTTTTAGATTTTGACATCAGATAAAAAATTTATTAAATTTTGTTTTGCAAATAAAAAAATAAACTATTTAAATATTTCATATTCGATTTTTTGTTAACTGTTTTTTCTCTGTTTAATAGAAATGTTATGAATAATAATATGAATGTTTACTTTTATTTTTCGCTTCGTTAAGTTTATTTTCTATAATTTCTACATTTGTGAAGTTGAATACATGCGTATATTTTATGGAATGAATAGCCAGAGCAGTTTTATTTTCCTGATCATCAACATTTTTCACATGCTGTTTTATCCTCTCTCTGAGTAACAGCGACGACAAGTTCTTTGGCTCCTGAAGAGGCACCTGGGGTGTGAAACATCTAGGGCAAAAACAAAAATAAAATGAATTGACTTTGTAAATTCTCTTTTTTTGACCTTCTTCCTGAAAAATATTGGATGTAATGTTTTCGTATGATGTTAATAATGATATCCTGAAAATCAATGCTTAATGGAGGCGTCAAAAAGTCATGCTATCCACTATAGAAGAGAGATAATTTAGTTCAGCTTCATTGCAGTATCTAAAGATCAAGGAGGTCCAATAGCCTTATGTCATTAATTTTGTCCTGTTCATTTTTTTTAAATCAAATGTTTTTTTTTTTTTTTTTTCATTTAAAAACAGATTCTTTGCAAACAACAACTCAAACAATAATTTTGTTTATTTGAGAAAATCTGCTAGAATCAGTTGTTACACTGATATGTGCATTCACTTATTTAGTTAAAATATGTATCTAACCCATCGGAAGTGGGTAAGTTAAAATGAATTAGTATTCATTTTCACACTGTGGAATAAACATTCTGACGGCTGCCTTCAATAAACAGGCATTGTATGAGCCATGCTGAATTTATTTAGTCAGTGATGCCACATGGATCTCATTTTCTAATTCTTTTCTTATCTTTACTCATTTGTGAGCTTAGTCTTCATAGGGGAGACAAGTTATACATCACTTGCTATCCAGTGCGAACTAGAAAAAGTTCTAGAATAACAAGAAAAAACCCGTAGGTAGCATGAGATTTTGGTTGAGGTTTTAAGAAAGAGCATAGAGTCTCAGCGGTGTGGGAGTAGCATAAGGAGAGCGTCTTTGTCTGCTCGCACCAGTGCAGGAGAAGCAATGAAAGGGTTAAAAAGAAAAAAATATGCTGACATTAATTACACCCTACAATAATCCCATCAATGACTACAAAACAAAGTTTTAAGAGATGATATAATAGACAACAATACTTTTTTATTTACATGTTTTCGACTTTATTTAGCATTAACCAACATTCTCCCGATTGGGACAAAAGGACAATGGTGTGGTTAAGATGAACTACTTTCCCATTGTAAACAAAAACCTGGCTTCCCAGTTGAGCTTCAATTGCCAATTACCTACACCATGTCGAATATACTAGGTTCCATTGAATCGCTTAAGTTATGAAATGTTGAAATGAGTTACATGATCCAATGTAAAACCCGAAAAAAAAACAACAATTAATTTGATGAGCACGTTTAGTTCCTAGACAAGCGGATGTATTAACGAGGAAATGTTGAGAAACCATAGCTTACTACATGTTATAGAAGGTCAAAATTTCTTCCTAGTCTATCTTATTCTTTCAATCGATATAGAACAAATATTTCGGGCTCAACCCATTGAGATGCTCTACAGCAAAGCATGTTGAGTAGGGGAAAAAATAGGCATATTTTATTTGAATAAGCATTAAACACGATAAAGCCCAAGCAAGCTGACCAAAAGGTTTTCTTAAGTGATTTTTGACTCATTAAAAGAATTTCCGCTTCAAAATTGTTGAAAGCTAGTTGATTCTATACATTAAAATTCTTCTAAATACGGGAACAATTTAAATGGCTATCAAAACTTATAGATTTTGGTGTTTCATAAAGTCTTTTAGTCAGTCTCTTCTAGATCAACACAAATGAATCAGCTTTTAATTATTTAACTTAGGAATAAATAGCCTACTTTAATAGCTTATAGCTCCACTGGTAGTTGTAAAATTTAAATATTTGTTAATAAAATTAGTTTTCAATTTTAAAAACATAAATCTTCAAAAATTAGGTAATATATTTGAACTGCACACAATTATATTGCAAGTCTAAATGAAAGAAGAGATCTTTAATGGTACTTTACAAACATCCACAAAAATGTTACAATGCTGTTTCATTATTCAATTGGATTATTTTATGCTAATGAATTTCCATTTATTTGTGGCTTTACTTCTTAAATGTATTTTATTGAGCTACAATTATCTTTTTACATCAAATGGAAAATTAAGGCATTCCAGATCACGTAATGTGAAGCATGGTTAAAAAAGAACTTATTCTACCTTTAATGGAGGAAGGAAGAAATCATATTTAATAACTTTTAAAACATGTATTAAAAATAACATTCCTCTTGAGAAGACATAAACACATATGTATTTACAGTGAAATATTAAAATAATAATAAATTATGCTATCTTATCTAATTATTGATTCATATGAATACAGAATAAGTTAATACAAAATTAACAAAAGCAATCAGGGAATAGTTGGAATTCGGCTAAGAAAACATCAATACGATTTTTGTAAAAATCTTATTGATGTTTTCTTACCCGAATCCCAACTATTCCCTGACTGCTTATCTCCTCGACGGCTAACTATCTACACCTCATTAAAAATTAACATATTTCTTCAATGTTGTTTAAACTGACTTTATAATTAGCAGAACAATAACAGATTTACTTCAATGAGATACATATTCTTTATGAGTAGTTCATTAAAGAGAATGATATAATATTCAAATAAAATAGGCATACAAACCAATATCTTTAGAACATTCAGTTAATGCCCCTCACAATAGTATAATGCTTAACATTTAAAACCAATTTATGAAGAAGGTTTGTATAAATTTTGAACCTCCATAAGCCCGAGTAAAACCATTTTAATGTGACTTTTAGTCACTGCACTTTTATTCTTATAAAAAGTCATTTGTTTTTCCAACCGATTAATTCTTTTATTAATAACATGTGCTGCTTCATCCAGTGAAAATTCCACATAATATCCTAAGCCAATATCTAATAAAATTTTGTTTGGATCAGTAATATTCCCTTGAATAAAAATATTGCAGCCAATATCAACTTGTGTTTTTAGTGTGTCTTCATTTAAATTGTATTTTCTTGTGGTTTCAATGTAATTTTTTAATTGGACATATTCAAACACTTCACCCTGAAGATAGTCTATTTTCGAATGAATCTGTTTTAAATCCTCCTTTAAAACATCATTGAGAAATGATTCATAACTTGACACTTTTTGTTCAAAATCACTCTTAGAAGGAGGCATGATTCCAATCAGTTGATCCAAAGAAATGAAGATATGATTGTTTTTTTTTTAAACAAATAAAACGTCATTTGATAATGCCTAAAAGTCCTAACATTTTATGAAGAATACAAAGAACACTTTAATATTTGAAAACTAGTTGAGCAATTGTAATTCGCAAACGACATGTTCACCTAAAGGTTATAAACTTAGAGGTTACAAACAGAGAAGTTATGTTAATGGAATTATAATAACGAAGCGTCATTAGTATTTTCAGTTATCGAGTATTTACTTTGATTTTAGTTCCAATCTTCGCTCCGATGCCTTAAGAATCCGCCAAAAGTCTTTGTTCAACAAATTGACAAGTTAAGCTCTCTTAAATTAAAAAATAATTTGAAAATATAATAAAAAACGTCTCATTTATCAGGGTATGCTGTTAATTCTGCCCATCAATATAAATATGGCTCCGATCCAGAAGGAAAATTAATTTAATTAAAATTGTTTTTGTACTAAATCAATGGTGTCTGCAATGCCTTTGCTCGTTATACATTGTGAACCAATTATCACAGTAATGTTGAGCGAGTTTCCTTTTATCGAAGTATTAAGAAGGCTAAATATCTCATATTAGAATAATTTGGAGGGTTTGTTTTGAGATATACATATGGAAATAACAATAAATTAAAAAAAAAGTGAATATATGGACTATCATTAATTATAACAATTAAAGCAACTTCTAAAATGAAATTAATAAATAAAATTCATGAGGTTGGCTTTAGTTATTTCACAAACAAGAAAACTTTACTTGAAATATAAAGAATAAATTATGAATTAAAATTAAAATGCAATTTTGTCCCGAGGAGAGAGCTCTCTGCGTGAAGGAACCTTTCGAATTTTGTTCTTGGATAGGATGAATCTTGAAGGTTCTTCCGCACAGGAATTGAAAATACATACATTAGTAAAAGCTTGCTTACAAGAAGTAAACAGTGGCTCCCTCCAGTAATAATTCATAATAAAAAGAAAATGCATTAGACGACTAAAATAATAAAGTTTATGACGTGCTGGAAATGCATAGAGAATGAGACGGTTTGACCTCTACCATAAAAGTGGTTCCTAAACTGGCCTGAACTTGGGACAATTTACTCAGGAAATAATATTATTTTTAATTGATGAAAAATAAAAAATATAACCATAATATTTAAAAAATATAACCATATCACGGTCACTGGGCCTCCAACCATAATCAAGTAAATAATATAACAATAATCAAATAAATTCCTATGAAAAATAATTATGATTTTATTTGTTTACAATTTATTTTCCGAAAATAATATAAAATAGTTATGAAGGGGCCACCAGAGTATTAAAAAAAATGAATTGTGAATCGGACGTTACGTCAAGTAAGGAAACTCTTCTTATATGGATGTGGGGGGGGGGGGGAAATACATACTTAATGAAGTGTTTTCAGTTTTCTTTATTTCTTCCTAAGCAATAAATAAATAAATATATTTACAATTTCCAATGAAATAAGTTGCCAGTGGATTTACTGTTTACAAAAAAAACTGACAATTTATTTTCCAAGTGACTATGAAAAATCGTTGTCAGAAATAAATGCAGGCTCATGATGTCCAATTTTCAGACTCTTTTTTTCCGTATCATTCCATCTTCCAGAGAGAGGGTCTGTAAACAATATCCAAAAGAGAGTTATATATTCTCTTAAGCAAATAAAATTATTTATTGTAATTTTTACATCTCTTTATCAATGACGACTAAGATTATTTGGCTACCAGTTACACATGCTGGCCAAGACAGGGGATGATTCCTTTACCTTTAAATGAAAAGCCACCCCTTGTGAGAATCGAACACACAACACTAGGCGTGGATTGCTCATGCCTAAATGACACTGCCATCAGGTATTATTAAACAAAAATAGGAACTATCGTTTTCAATATAGCTAAGTGACTTGCTTGTTAATACACCACTTGATTGATATTTCTTAGTCACAATAATACAATTAAATAATTGTACATCTCATGTAGATTCGTCATATTACAAAAAATGACACTGGCAAAGAAGATGCCAGAGGCTCTTGTTCTTATTGTTTTCCACTCATAATAATAATACACATCTGCTGAAAATGTGACAATAGCATGGGCGTATATCAGTCATTGTCATGGCTTTATGCATTGAAGGTTTCCGTACGAGGCGGATAATTATTTCTTAATGCAAAATAGGAGGCCCGGTGGCCATGAGTGCTAAGGTGTATGCACTCCGTGACTGAGGTCGCGGGTTCGATTGCACACAAGGTGAGGTGGCTTTTCTTTCAAAAAAAGAAAAGGCATCAGCCCTATCCTGGCTAGAAAAGGGTGGTAACCAATAGATACCCGTCCTAAAATTCGTTGTTAATAAAAAAATGGACGTTAAAATTTAAATAATAATAATGCGAAATATAAAATGTAGTGCCTGAATTTGTTATTTACTTACCTAGGCTTTGTACTTGTTGGCAGTCTGAGATGAAGGCGTATAACTGGAGTAAGCCAGCTGTTGTGCCGTGTCGTATACTCTCGCATAGGGCCCTTGAGCAGGCTCCCAGCTGCTAGGCTCGTAGCTACTAGGGCTGGTAGGTGGACCGTACATAGAGGCTGGTGGGGAAGTGGGGTCCATTGGAGGCATGGCTGTGGGCTGCATCGACATCTTGGCCATTCCCAATTTCTGGCAGAGCTATAAGGGAAATAAGAAAAATGTGCTATACAATGCAAGCAAAAAATAAACCCGTGTTGCTTCTTCCTTCTGATGGATTCTAAATAAAAGACAGATCTAGACGCACGGTAGTGAGCCAGGCCAACTTCCGGCGTGAGTGTGTGCATATTACAAGACTCATTAGATCCGATTTTTACCCACTCATAAATTTGAAACAGTTAAAGATTAACTTATAACATTTTACACAGGGATTATACTAATTGATGTAAGTAAAATTGAAAAGTTTCATAATTCTCCATTGAAGCATTTCTGAAATAAAGGACAAAGAAAATCGGAATTTATTTGACTCAGTCACTGACTGACTCTCTCATCAAAATTATTCTGGGCTAATTTCCTGGCCCCTCCCAAAAACAGTTTGCCTATGAAAGTTATGATCTCGTATTATTGGGCCACGTTTTAGGCCCTTAACACCTTGTCAAGAACCGAACAATACCCTGTCACTTATTTGAGCGTTTCTAACTCGGCTAGTTTTTACTTACGATTTATAGAGACAGCCCCGATCCTATTAAGAGTTAATTAATAACCCTGAATCGTTATCCTCAATGACTGAATATTTAAATTCCAGACATTTCATAAGGCAAGGGAGATACTTAGCAAATGATAAGGCTAAAAAGATTTAATCTGTACATAAGCTGGAGTGAAAACGTCCCAGTAATAAGGTTATAAAGTCCGACTCGCAGGAACTGCATCATCTTAGCGCGGTTCCGTTCTTATCTCTCGACTCATTTAAAATGATTAAAATAGAAGCGGTTATTATTTTGGGTCCACATTTCTAGAAAGCATGAAGATCAGATAGTTAGCCGTCGAGGTGATAAGTAAAGATGGAATGGTTGGGATTCGGCTAAAGAAACCTTAATACGATTTTTGTTAAAAAATCTATATTTAGGACGTTGGCTAAATGCTTGGTCAGCAATGAAAGTGCCGGGAGGCAGAGGAGGACCAAAGTTGACAGTTCCATCTTTACTTTCATGAAAGGTCTTATTTACGATCTTACCTGGATGGGTCCCCGCCCTAGGAAGTAGCGGGGTCCTTGCATTTGAAAAGCTATATCTTGGAAATCCATATCTCTAAGAGTAAATTGTTCTTCTTATTTTTCTTAACCTGATTTATTATCAAATACACTATCCAACTATAAGCAGTTAAAAAATAACAAGGAATAAAAACAGACAAAAAGAACAGTTAGAATAAGCGAAATCAATTATTTTAAAGTTTTAAGCACTTATTTCTCCGATTGACATCGTCTAATCAAGACTTTCACCAGAACCTTTTTTGCATTTAGTAAGCTTTCTAATGGTATCCTTCCGTTTACCAAGATTCTCAACCTTTTTCGAGATATTAAGGAAAGTATACAAAGTTACCAAAACTTTTTATGTCTGTTAATAAAATATTTTATTCTAACCCTTCCTTAACTCCAAACGTAACACAAATTAAAACATATTAGTTTTAATGAAAGTAGAACATGCAGAAAATGTTTCAACTGAATCCCATGATTCTAAGTACCCAAACCAAAAACGGTATTCAAAAACTATTTTTCCAATTTTCTCGAAAACGGTTAAAGCTATCGCCTTGAAAATGGTTTCATTCGTTTTCCTAGCCCAAGAAGCCTATAAAACGAGTGCTTACAAGCTTATGAACTCAAAAAAGTAAGCGTTACGATTTTTTTTTGCGCGAATTTCGCCCCAAACGCCATCTTCCAGTGGACGGATTTTGCTGGTTAACGAACCTGACCTTTCAAATTGGACGACGGATTTTTGTACCAAATTTCATCAAAATCGGACCTTTCGTCTTCTACCTAGAGAGCGAACAGACAAATATATATATATATATATATATATATATATATATATATATATATATATATATATATATACAAATTTGAACCACCATCATTTTCCGTCTCTAGGGGTTCTGAAACGCAAAATTTTCTAGTCGGCACTTCTGGATTGCATCATGAGATCAACCTTATAAGCGGGGTTCCTCCCTATGGGGGAGGGAGGAACCGCGCAAATAAGCCCATGTCTTGCATTATTTTCAAAACTATTACTAACCCTCTTATGTTTGAGCTTTACTAACTTTTATTAATATCTCTGAAACACTATCTCTCCGATCTTATACCATTCTTTTCCCCAATGTGCGGTTTGTAATATAATTCTCAATCACGTATAGATTTTAAAATTCTAGTTTTACCTGAACGACCAAGAAACCGACGACAAGAAGAATAGCGATCTTTGAGAGTACGAGAGCTTTCATTGCTTTGAGGCCCACAAGTGCGAGCAATATTGGTGTGAGCGCTTTCAGTTTAAGTTTGATCATCATCAGTAGAGGGAATAACATCTTCTGTTTCATCATGTCTCTTCCTGCAAAAAAAAAAAAAAAAAAAAAATAATAAAAAAATATTAATAAGAATTTGAATAAATTTCATTTTTTTTATTTTTTTTTAATTTCTATTTTAGTTACTTATTGTTCGTGTATATAAAAACTTCGCTGTAATAAAAATCACTCATGCAGCAACAAATGATACAGTAGTAACGGTGTAGCGATACAAATCTCAAATAAATATTTATCTACTTATGACCTCCTCATCATTATGCCATAAACTCATTCAAGTGATTGACTTAACAAGGTGATTTCAGTACTTATTCAGAAATAATAAAAAAATGATAATTAATAAATAATTCATAATAAAAGAAAACAAGTCTTAGAAAAACATAGAAAACAGTACAACAAAAAGGTACTGAAATTAATAATACAAAAAACCAAAAACATTTGAATTTAAATCATAGTTTTACATCCGAGATTTCATAAATAAAATTTGATGGCAGAATGGATTAATGGATGCACGAAATACCCAATTAAATATTTAAATCTATTCATTTAATTGTATTCCTTATTATATTCTTGTAGTCAACGACAACAGATAAATTCATAAAAAAATATAGTTTAGTATCCATATTGATCAGCCTCTATCATTCGGAGCTAAAACACAGGACTATTCCTCCACAATTGTAACATCATGACATGATTCTTTACTTGACTAAATATAAACGTTTTTTATATGCGAAATTCTGATGGTTAAAAAAAACCGACAACTCTAAACTAGGAGGTTTAACAAAACAAAATCCTTGGTTTAATAATTTTAATCTGAAAAGGAACCAGTGACACTATCAAAGTTCTCAGAAAACTTCCTTTAATCCGGCACGTTGAAGCATACCGGATTATCGGATGCATGTCGAAAAAAAAAAGAGTTGAAAATTAAACGAAATGTAGATTATAAGACTAGTACATATTTAATGTAAAACGACTAAAACAAAATTGCACAGTGTTAGAATTATACTGCCTCAGTCGAAAGCTGTAACTGGCTACAAGTACCTATGTATTTGATCACAGAGAGGGTTACCGGGAATTATACTGCCTCAGTCGAAAGCTGTAACTGGCTACAAGTACCTATGTATTTGATCACAGAGAGGGTTACCGGGAATTATACTGCCTCAGTCGAAAGCTGTAACTGGCTACAAGTACCTATGTATTTGATCACAGAGAGGGTTACCGGGAATTATACTGCCTCAGTCGAAAGCTGTAACTGGCTACAAGTACCTATGTATTTGATCACAGAGAGGGTTACCGGGAATTATACTGCCTCAGTCGAAAGCTGTAACTGGCTACAAGTACCTATGTATTTGATCACAGAGAGGGTTACCGGGAATTATACTGCCTCAGTCGAAAGCTGTAACTGGCTACAAGTACCTATGTATTTGATCACAGAGAGGGTTACCGGGAATTATACTGCCTCAGTCGAAAGCTGTAACTGGCTACAAGTACCTATGTATTTGATCACAGAGAGGGTTACCGGGAATTATACTGCCTCAGTCGAAAGCTGTAACTGGCTACAAGTACCTATGTATTTGATCACAGAGAGGGTTACCGGGAATTATACTGCCTCAGTCGAAAGCTGTAACTGGCTACAAGTACCTATGTATTTGATCACAGAGAGGGTTACCGGGAATTATACTGCCTCAGTCGAAAGCTGTAACTGGCTACAAGTACCTATGTATTTGATCACAGAGAGGGTTACCGGGAATTATACTGCCTCAGTCGAAAGCTGTAACTGGCTACAAGTACCTATGTATTTGATCACAGAGAGGGTTACCGGGAATTATACTGCCTCAGTCGAAAGCTGTAACTGGCTACAAGTACCTATGTATTTGATCACAGAGAGGGTTACCGGGAATTATACTGCCTCAGTCGAAAGCTGTAACTGGCTACAAGTACCTATGTATTTGATCACAGAGAGGGTTACCGGGAATTATACTGCCTCAGTCGAAAGCTGTAACTGGCTACAAGTACCTATGTATTTGATCACAGAGAGGGTTACCGGGAATTATACTGCCTCAGTCGAAAGCTGTA
The DNA here is from genome assembly GCA_946811695.1 of Gonocerus acuteangulatus. Lineage (NCBI taxonomy): Eukaryota > Metazoa > Arthropoda > Insecta > Hemiptera > Coreidae > Gonocerus > Gonocerus acuteangulatus. The sequence goes on along the minus strand of OX328123.1, from coordinate 120,575,659 downwards.
ACTGGCTACAAGTACCTATGTATTTGATCACAGAGAGGGTTACCGGGAATTATACTGCCTCAGTCGAAAGCTGTAACTGGCTACAAGTACCTATGTATTTGATCACAGAGAGGGTTACCGGGAATTATACTGCCTCAGTCGAAAGCTGTAACTGGCTACAAGTACCTATGTATTTGATCACAGAGAGGGTTACCGGGAATTATACTGCCTCAGTCGAAAGCTGTAACTGGCTACAAGTACCTATGTATTTGATCACAGAGAGGGTTACCGGGAATTATACTGCCTCAGCCGAAAGCTATAACTGGCTACAAGTACCTATGTATTTGATCACAGAGAGGGTTACCGGGAATTATACTGCCTCAGTCGAAAGCTGTAACTGGCTACAAGTACCTATGTATTTGATCACAGAGAGGGTTACCGGGAATTATACTGCCTCAGCCGAAAGCTATAACTGGCTACAAGTACCTATGTATTTGATCACAGAGAGGGTTACCGGGAATTATACTGCCTCAGTCGAAAGCTGTAACTGGCTACAAGTACCTATGTATTTGATCACAGAGAGGGTTACCGGGAATTATACTGCCTCAGTCGAAAGCTGTAACTGGCTACAAGTACCTATGTATTTGATCACAGAGAGGGTTACCGGGAATTATACTGCCTCAGTCGAAAGCTGTAACTGGCTACAAGTACCTATGTATTTGATCACAGAGAGGGTTACCGGGAATTATACTGCCTCAGTCGAAAGCTGTAACTGGCTACAAGTACCTATGTATTTGATCACAGAGAGGGTTACCGGGAATTATACTGCCTCAGTCGAAAGCTGTAACTGGCTACAAGTACCTATGTATTTGATCACAGAGAGGGTTACCGGGAATTATACTGCCTCAGTCGAAAGCTGTAACTGGCTACAAGTACCTATGTATTTGATCACAGAGAGGGTTACCGGGAATTATACTGCCTCAGTCGAAAGCTGTAACTGGCTACAAGTACCTATGTATTTGATCACAGAGAGGGTTACCGGGAATTATACTGCCTCAGTCGAAAGCTGTAACTGGCTACAAGTACCTATGTATTTGATCACAGAGAGGGTTACCGGGAATTATACTGCCTCAGTCGAAAGCTGTAACTGGCTACAAGTACCTATGTATTTGATCACAGAGAGGGTTACCGGGAATTATACTGCCTCAGTCGAAAGCTGTAACTGGCTACAAGTACCTATGTATTTGATCACAGAGAGGGTTACCGGGAATTATACTGCCTCAGTCGAAAGCTGTAACTGGCTACAAGTACCTATGTATTTGATCACAGAGAGGGTTACCGGGAATTATACTGCCTCAGTCGAAAGCTGTAACTGGCTACAAGTACCTATGTATTTGATCACAGAGAGGGTTACCGGGAATTATACTGCCTCAGTCGAAAGCTGTAACTGGCTACAAGTACCTATGTATTTGATCACAGAGAGGGTTACCGGGAATTATACTGCCTCAGTCGAAAGCTGTAACTGGCTACAAGTACCTATGTATTTGATCACAGAGAGGGTTACCGGGAATTATACTGCCTCAGTCGAAAGCTGTAACTGGCTACAAGTACCTATGTATTTGATCACAGAGAGGGTTACCGGGAATTATACTGCCTCAGTCGAAAGCTGTAACTGGCTACAAGTACCTATGTATTTGATCACAGAGAGGGTTACCGGGAATTATACTGCCTCAGTCGAAAGCTGTAACTGGCTACAAGTACCTATGTATTTGATCACAGAGAGGGTTACCGGGAATTATACTGCCTCAGTCGAAAGCTGTAACTGGCTACAAGTACCTATGTATTTGATCACAGAGAGGGTTACCGGGAATTATACTGCCTCAGTCGAAAGCTGTAACTGGCTACAAGTACCTATGTATTTGATCACAGAGAGGGTTACCGGGAATTATACTGCCTCAGTCGAAAGCTGTAACTGGCTACAAGTACCTATGTATTTGATCACAGAGAGGGTTACCGGGAATTATACTGCCTCAGTCGAAAGCTGTAACTGGCTACAAGTACCTATGTATTTGATCACAGAGAGGGTTACCGGGAATTATACTGCCTCAGTCGAAAGCTGTAACTGGCTACAAGTACCTATGTATTTGATCACAGAGAGGGTTACCGGGAATTATACTGCCTCAGTCGAAAGCTGTAACTGGCTACAAGTACCTATGTATTTGATCACAGAGAGGGTTACCGGGAATTATACTGCCTCAGTCGAAAGCTGTAACTGGCTACAAGTACCTATGTATTTGATCACAGAGAGGGTTACCGGGAATTATACTGCCTCAGTCGAAAGCTGTAACTGGCTACAAGTACCTATGTATTTGATCACAGAGAGGGTTGCCGGGAATTATACTGCCTCAGTCGAAAGCTGTAACTGGCTACAAGTACCTATGTATTTGATCACAGAGAGGGTTACCGGGAATTATACTGCCTCAGTCGAAAGCTGTAACTGGCTACAAGTACCTATGTATTTGATCACAGAGAGGGTTACCGGGAATTTATCTACGACCGCGTAGGGCACCACGGGGTTGTTGGGGTGGGGATTTCGCGGAACTGAAGAGGCGCACTTTTCATGTTTGGCCTTTACACCCCTGCCATGCCGGATTATCAAGCGTGCCGGACCATAGGATACCGGATTAGAGGAAGTTTACTTACTCAAATTACACAATATTTGTAAACTATTTTCACTAGGTTTTATTTAAATATTTATTTATGGAAATTTTCACGTTCTCTTATACATAATACAGATTTTTGGGATGTTTTATCTACTGGTTTAACCACTTTTTTCTAATTAGGATAGGGCTTATGTATTTTCTTTTTTTCTCGAACGAAAAGCAATCAAGATTAGTAAATTGAACCCACGACCTCAGGCAAGGAGTTCTCTTTCCTTAATAATCATCGAATCCGGGACTCCCTATTTAGAATAACGCCTCTGAACTGAGAAAATAGCAGTACTAAATAGCTGCAAGAAGCCAAAACCGTATTTTTTCAATAAATTGGGGCTTGGTTTCTTTCTAATTTACATAATCCAATTGAACCGTAGTTATGAATTTGAGTTGAATAAATACCTAACAGGAAAGATGAAAGCTATATGAGAATTTTAGTGGGGATGATATAAGGTCAGATAAATAAATTACTATTTACTTTTGCGATGAGTGGTCTTAAGTTGCCATACCTGCTCTTGGAGTGACGTCATTTTCCTCGGGGAACTCTACATCGAAGTCCATTCCCCTCCCGGGCCTGAAGACTAGGGTCGCAGCTTGGAAAGCCTCTGGTAGTTGGACCCTGATGTCGTTGGTCGATATCAGCTGTGTGACCCTCTTCATGAGCCCCAACTCCCCTGCGGATCTCGGTGCCCCGATATACTCGGCGACCTTGCCTCTGAGGCATGCCTCAGGATCCGAACCCCAACAGGTGTCTATGGAGTCGGCGAGTAGGCTGTCCAAGGACGCGGCAGCGATGCCGAGGCAAGCGACGAGTAGTACCCCTCTGAGCAACATTGTGTGTACTGAAAAGCAAGGGGGAAGGGTATATATCAAGGCTCCGCCCCACCTTTACGCGCAGGCCACGCCTTTCTGTATCCACTCCTTTCACTTTCATGCACAATTCATCTTATGTCAAATGAATGATCCTAGCTAATGTGGAGACACCATTCAGCAAGACAGTATTACTCACAGATGTATTTCTTCTTCAAATATTTAGAAAAAGAACATGAACTAAACATTATATACGTTACCGGCAAAATATAGAATCCAGGCATTCTATAGAATGCCTGAGTGGTTTAGGCAAAGTGTAGAATGAACATCATACTACACACATTGCCTAGGTATTCTATAGAATGCCTGTTGCTTATTTGGCAATGTATAAAATTAAAAAGGTTTTGAGTATACTACATAAACTTTACTTAGATACTTAAAAGAAATGACAACAGGTAGAACTTGAGTGTTCAGAATCAATGCAAATCATTAAAATAAAGCGTTTTCAGCACCGATGTTCTTCAAAGTTTACACTATAACGTATTTTGATGCACTAAACACGAATCCGTTAAAAAAAAAAAAAAAAAAAAAAAAAAAAAAAAAAAAAAAAAAAAAAAAAAAAAAAACTTACTCTCAACTAGGAAAGAAGTTATTAAGCACTAAAGTTCACAGTTATGGAGGCTATAAAAGATGGCGTAAAAAGCGTATCCTTAATGAAGAAGTATAATTACAATTTAGACTCACCTGTCGTAGCTGACCTGTCGTAAGCTGTCGCTTTTGGGCATACGTGCTATGCGTTTCCGCTCGCTACGCTCGCTCAAGAAGATATCAAAACCCTAGTCAATCCATCTCGCAGAATTTAATAGAATTCTATTTATTTCTGCGAGTTGGATTAACTGGGGTTTTGATATCTTCTTGAGCGAGCGAAAACGCATAGCACGTATGCCCAAAAGTCGTCCTAGGCATTCTTCTAATTCTCCTTGACATCATCAGAAGCGATGTTCATGGATATAAATCCGCAATCGCACCGCCGGTAGTTACTCCTACAAGCTACAAATCCTGTATTTCATACTTTGCCTAAAGCACAGTAGGCATTCTACAGAATGCCTAGGCAAAGTATGAAATAAGCTTTATTTCATACATTGCCGGCTGGATTTAGGCATTCTATAGAATGCCTGATTATATACTTTGCCGGTAACATATATAATATGTTTGGCAGACTTCTTCAGCAATGAATGTCTAGAGCTGAGGATAATATTAGGCTGAGATGGCCATTCCAAAAACAAAACCTCATAGTAGTAGAGTCCTAGTTCCATGGTGGAACGAAGATTGTGCTTCTGCTGTTAAGAAAAGGAAAAAATGTCTTAGTAAATTTAAGAAACATCCGTGTTCTATGCATTTAGAAGAATACATTAACAGCAGAAAACAAGCAAGGTTTATAATTAGGACACGAAAGAGAGATTGCTGGAGAGATTTCGTCTCTAATATTAATATACACACGCCCCCCACAGAAATTTGGAATACAGTCAGAAAAATAATAGGCCGTTACAAAAGTAGCAAACATCCTCTCAATCATATAAAAACACCAACCGAAATTCTAACAGATCCTCTCCAAATAGCCAACCATCTCGGCCGATTTTATGAAACCATTTCCTCCGATTCAAATTACAGTCCACAGTTCCTTCAGATCAAGCAAGCAAAAGAATCACAACCAATATATATACACAAAGATCCTCTTGACCCTTTAAATCTCCCCATTTCGTACATAGAACTTGAAGAAGCCCTCAAAACTCGCAAAGATTCCTCTCCCGGTCCGGATAATATTTGCATTGGAATGATAAAACATCTAACACTGGAAAATAAAATCATTATATTAAAATATTTTAATAACATTTTTCAGACCGGTATAATTCCCGAGCTATGGACCAAATCAATTTCGACTCCGATCCCCAAAAAGAACCAACCCCCTTTCCTTGCATCGAGTTAAAGAGTAATTTCATTAACGAGTTCCCTGTGCAAACTATTTGAAAAAATAATAGTCAATCGCCTGCACTGGTATTTGGAAAGGAAAGGTTTGCAGGCTAAGTGGCAGAGTGGTTTTCGACGAGGTAGAAGCACGCGGGACAACTTGGTAAAGCTTGAGGTAGAAATTAGAGAAGCTTTTAGGAAAAAGAGAAAACTACTAGCTGTTTTTGTGGACATTAAAAATGCGTTTGACACTGTTTGGAGAAGATATATTTTAGATTGTTTGAACGAAATCGGAATACGTGGTTATATTCTAATATTTATCCAGAATTTTTTAAGAAACCGATCATATCAAATTCGAAACGGAACAGTACTGTCTGAAGAATTTATTCAAGCAAACGGTATACCGCAGGGAAGCGTCATGAGTCCTCTTCTCTTCTCCGTAGCTATCAATCATGTCCTACAGATCATAGAACCTCCGGTAGAAGGTATGCTCTATGCTGATGATCTCGTTTTATATTCATCTGATCGAAGCACAGAAAATCTTCAGAATAAAATGCAGTCTGCTTTAAATGCAATAAATGAATGGTTCAATGAGCATGGGTTTGAGATCTCCTCTACAAAGACCGTATCCGTCTTGTTTGCCCCTCGTAAAGTCGACAATCCACCTTCACTCTACATAAATAACATTTTAATTAAGTCTAATCAAAATGCTGAATTTTTGGGTCTCATCTTTGACCGTAATCTAAATTGGTGCTTCCATCTAAAAACTTTAAAAAATAAATGTTTTCAGTCATTAAACATACTTAAAATGTTAGCAAATACCTCTTGGGGTGGTGACCGCACAAGTATGCTCATGCTTTATCGAAGCCTTATCAGATCCAAGTTAGACTATGGATGCATGGCCTATGGCTCTGCCTCTCCGAAAACTCTACAAATGTTAGACACAATTCACCATTCTGGCATTAGAATTGCTACCGGAGCTTTCCGTTCCAGCCCTGTACTTAGTCTCTACGCGGAATCTGGAGAACATCCCCTTGAAACACGCAGAAATCAGCTTTCTCTGAATTATTTTGTATCCATAAAAGCCAATCCCTCCCATCCACTTAATGAATGTTTTTCGGACCTCAATAGTATACAAAATTATTCGAATAGAAGAAAACCTTTCACAACAAGAATCCACGATCTTTTTGAAAGCCTACATCTGGCAGATAGCTCTTCCATCCTACCAGAATGTCTTTATTCTGAAGTACCCTGGACTCTGCCACCTATCAGACTGAATCTTACCTTAACTAAATTTCTGAAGAAGCACACGATTCAACAAATCTTTTCTCATGAATATAACAAGATCCGCAGTGAGATGCCATTCTCTTCTATAGTTTTTACCGACGGATCTAAAAGCGATGATGGTGTTGGTGCAGCATTTTTGTCCGACAGTGGTTCAGGAATGTTCTCTTTACCTCCTGAAGCATCCATCTTCACCGCGGAACTAGTTGCCATATCCAAAGCTCTTCATACAGTAACTACTCCAAATTCTCAATTAGCAGTTTTCTCCGATTCCCTTTCCGCCCTTCTAGCATTAAAAAATTCCCAATCTAGGCACCCAGTAGTTTTAGATATATTCACTTCTCTAGCATCTCTCAATAAAAATAAATGCTCCGTTACATTCTGCTGGATTCCCAGTCACTCCGGCATAAAAAGAAATGAGGAAGTCGACCTTTTAGCAAAGAGGGCCATTAAGGAAGGGGTTCGTGTTTCCAGCATGACATCAAATGATTTTGCAATATCCATAAAACGGAAAACATGGGAAGAAAAATGGTTTTTAACAAACGAAAATAAATTAAGGCAACTTAAATCTAGTGTACAATCGTGGAGGTCATCGGTGCGCTGGACGAGAAGGGAGGAAGTTGTTATAACCCGTCTTCGTATGGGCCACACGAAAGTTACTCACTCATATCTGATGTCAAAAGGTGATCCACCGATGTGTGAAGTTTGTGGGACAGTAATAACAGTAAAACATATTCTTCTAGATTGCCAATCCTACGCCATGGAAAGACAACAAAATCAACTAGGGACAACAATTGATGATATTCTAGGCGATGATTCGACAAATTTAACAAAATTAATAAACTTCCTTAAATCAACAGGTTTATTCGATAAATTATAGCTTTAGTAATTTGGATCTCAATATAAAATTAGTTTGAATGAGGAGCGATTCGGGGTGGGGGTGTGCTGGCTTCCGGGGCCTTGCATCGGCCTCTAGACCAGAACGGTCCCAGCCATGGTGGGATGTGGTGGGTACTAAGGAAGCCATGCTATGTAAACCCAGCACATCCCACGACTCATGCCTGTAAGAATCACATCATAGACTCCAAGAGAGAGCTAGTGCTGGGTCCTCGGGCTGTCCTCTGCTCCTCTACTTCGGATCGTTCTTCTCACCTCACTTTATTAATTTTTTTTTATTTTTTCTCCCTAAACAACAAATAAAATATAGTATATTCAATTGACCCCTTAATGAATACCCTTTAAAATGCATAATTTTTTTTTTTTTTTTTTAATAATCTAGTTCTGTAAATGTGAAACAGCAATATCTGCTATCTTTCTTCGGTGAGGTGCAGCTTCTCTCCCTATCCGTGGCCTGGGTTCCGCCGGGTTCGGTCCTGCCGTGGCATCGCTGTACTCTCTGGACTGTCACAGTCCCGGGCTCTGGAGATTGTGGACACCCTCCCGGGGGAGGGGGCGAGCACAACTCCCATTAGAGCCTTGCATGGTTAAGTTTCCCCTGTTAAAGCATTTTTACAAGGAGAGCAGTGCAGCGGTGTCGCGGTGGTTCTGGGCTCGGACGGTGCCCTTTCCGCGGTGTGGGCTGGAGGCTTATAGATTTTTTTTGTTGTTTTGTTTAATTTTTCTTTTTTCCTTTTTCTTCTTTAATTCAATTATTCATTTTCTATATAATAAAATTAAAAAATGTATTTAAGATTTATTTAAGAGATTCCTTCTTTTCGTTGGGTGCCCATGACCTCCCGCGGTTGAATACACCCTTCAGAACGATAAAAAAAAAAAAAAAATGTCTAGAGCATGTGTGTGTGTGATTTTACGTGGGTGCTTATATGTTTCTACGAGTTCTAGAATTAACGTTATATGCAAAAAAGTTTACGTTTTATTTTTATTTTGAGAACCATTTTTCACAAGTACCTTATGAGATAAAATAATTAAAAAAAATAAAATGTAAACGTTTTTGCATATAACGTCAATCCCAGAACTCGTAGAAACACCTCGGTTGGAAGGAAATGTGTCTCATTAGGGCCTTTATCGACCTTCCAAGTTTGGTTTGAATCGGGTAAATATTCGTTGAAATATGGCCAGATTTTTAATCTTAAACAAAATTTTAAGGGTCCCCCTTACCAAAATTTAAAATACCTTTTTTAACAAATTTGAATTTAGGGGTTTTCAATGTGCTAAAAACGAATCTGACATCTGTTTTTAAGCTTTTTAATTGTAGGTATATGGAATATTTTGGTAGAATAATGACTTCTATAGAGTCGAGTATGTAAAACAATTTTTTATTTAAAAACGGATGTCAGATTCGTTTTTAGAACATTGAAAAACCTCTAAATTCAAATTTTTCCATTTCCTTCCAATCGGGGTGTTTCTACGAGTTCTGGGAGTGACGTTATATGCAAAAACGTTTACATTTTATTTTTACTTTGAGAACCATTTTTGCAAGTACATTTAGAGATAATACAACAGTCATTTATATGGTTAGAAAAAGGAGTCTTTTTCCTTTTGAAAGATTTCAATGACGTAAAAATCGGATAATCTCAAGGGGAGATATTGAATTTCAAAACGTCACATTACTTTTTCGCTTACAAATTAATTAGTCTCTTCTAGATTGGGAAAAATCATTATTTTTTGTTTTCAATGATATTCGCCACAAAAGGGTTTCTTGGGGTGCTGAGATTAAATCTGCTATTATTTGTGGTGTAAAAAAAATGTATAATACTAGTATAATGCAACGGGAATCGGTGCATTCTACGTGACTGTGGCCGTTGGATTTAAAATGTTTTTAGCAGTAGAATGCATTTTTCCATGTAATCCCGAGGACATTTGTCCACATCTGTAATCCATGAGCCACGAAAATACCATGGGCCTTTTATATTGGTATACATACACTAGCTGACCCAGCAAAGGTTGTTTTGCCGTGATTATTTTGGTAGTAAAAAATACCCAACTTATTATAAGTTTTTGGGGATGTAGTCTATGACTGAAAGAGGAATAGAGCGCTGTGGACGATGACGGCCTATAACAAACCACCAAACATACATTATTTTAATCCATTGTACGTCAATAAATATCTTATAGTCGAAGAGCTGGCAACGCACTTTTCATGAAGTGTTTTATGCACCCTGAAATTTTGCTTTAGTGTACCTCTCGGGTAGATAAGAAGGTAAGAATGTGTTTCCTGGACATACCTTGGAACACCAGGTACCGCGCATAGGGGAAAGGTGCAAAACAATATTGCCCAAAAATAGTGTTTTATTCAGAAGCCAACTTTTATTAATGAAAAAAATTACAAATTAAGGCAATTTTAAAATTAATAATAAATAAGGCAGGCACTTTTAAGGGGGTTAAAAAGTAAATTTAAAAAACCAAAACAAAGTACCTAGTTTTTATTTTTAATATTAAATGAAGTGCTTTATTCACGCTGCGATTTAAACAGCGTCTTCAATAAACATATTTGAATATAATTGCAAATGGTCAGACCCTTTTGTGGGGTTTAATTATCAGGAAACATGAAAATAAATGTTGCCTATGATAGGCTGCAATACACTGCGCGTAACCGTAAGAGTGCATGAGACGACCGCGCAGTGTTGGTTGTTTTCTGTGCTCTCATTGGTTCTTGCTCACATGATCTTGTACAGCTGTTCCGGTTTTAATGGCAGCGCGAATAAAACTCTCATTTAATATTAGAATAAAAACAAATAATTATTTTATTTTATTTTATTTTTTTTTTTACGTGTTATACCCCTTAAAAGTGTCTGCCATATTATTCATTGTAAAATTGTCTTAATTTTACATTAAAGATAGTTGGCTTCTGAATAAAACTCTATTTTTGGGAAATATTATTTTGCACCTTTCCCCTATGCGCAGTACCTGGTGTTCCAAGGTATGTCCAGGAAACACATATATACCTTCTTATATATCCAAGATGTACATTATAGCAAAATTTCAAGATGCATAAAACACTTCATGAAAAGTGCGTTGCTGGCTCTCGGACTATTAACCAATATATTTACCTCTATCAGTAATTGGGTTCCATTGCGAATGCCAATTTAATTGGAAATTGAACGCGTTTGAACTCAATTGGCACATCTGTTGGACCACCCTGATCTCTTAGGGGTTTGAAAAATAGTTTAAATCCTGTTCTCACACGTACTGAACACACACACAAAAAATAATCAGTCCCGTAACAGGCCACGAGTGCCCTGAGGGGCAGATACTATTGAGGTATCTGATTCATGACCATACGGCACACTAGGGAGATAGTGTGGTCAGTACTATGCTCCGGCCGCCTGATTTTCCCCTTGGCTGCTTCGACTGCTAGAGTCATTAGCACCAACCAAGGTACCCATTATTAAATGAATGAAAGGCTGGGTTGGCCTAGGGACGGTCAGGGAGGCCGAATTCAACCCATGAACGAAAACACTAGAAGAAAAAATCTTTAGTGCTTGCTCGGGATTTGAACTCAGGCCTCCAGCTTATTAGTCCAGTGTTCTACCACTGAGCTAACCTCGCCCCCACTGAACACACACATTTCATGAAAATCGACCAAGCCCTTTTGGAGGAGTTAGGTTACAAACATGTGGCACGAGAATTTTATATATGTATATATATATATATATATATATATATATATATATATATATATATATATATGCGTGTGTGAGTGAACTTATTAAGAACATAACATGAGCACACTCTACCACCAACAGGAATAACACTGCTTTCTTGGAATTTGGCGATACATACTGCCAAAACGGGGGGCCAAGTTTGTTAACAAAAGAAGGTTTACTTTATACTCATCACATGAGAATGTGTACAGAAGTTTCAGTATAAACTCAAGCCTTCAGCTTGATTTATTAGTATCATTCAGCTTATAGCCTTCAGCTTGATTTATTAGTATCATTCAGCTTATAGCGACTAACTGCCATAAAACATGGGCGTATATAAGGGGGGGGGCTGAGGGGGCTCCAGCCCCCCCTTATTTCGTGTTTAAGATTTTGGGGCAGTTTATTATTGATCATTTACTTATTCTCTTCTCTAAATCGAAGTTTGTAGGTCTATCTTACTTCCTCTGTATGTTCTTGCAGGATCTTAATTTGCTTTTGGTCAGCAAAAATGTCTCCTTCCAAGGAAATTCATATATATATATATATATATATATATATATATATATATATATATATATATTATTATATATATACATACATATATATATTATTATTATATATATACATATATGTATATATATATATATATAAATATATATATATATATATATATATATATATATAGTATATATGTGCACGTAAAAATTTGAACGAGTGTTTTATTCGTGATTTACGGGCTATAAAATTTGAATATTTCTGATCTACAGTTCTGGAATGCTTTATCGGGATGTTGTCGTATACTTTTTTTTTTCTCAAACGGCAGGGACGAAACGCGTTCAATATATAGAATGAAATCAATTTAAATTTGCTACGACGAAGAAGGTTCATTGTAAGTAGCGAGCCACTTTTCCGAGTAATTTGCAGACTCCACCAGCATATGGATGGCCTAATATCCGAGTGTATCCGGGCTGGCCAAGATTCGGCACCTACTCTCTATGCTAGAGGCACATCTAGGAGAAAGAGGCATGCGGCTAACTGTATGCACAGCCCTCTCTGTCATATGACCACTTCCACATTTATTATTCATAAATAAGCTCTCTAATTGAACGGTCACAGGAAATAACTTGGAAAGGCCAAAATCTTTAGTTGGCCATATACGTTCGGTTCAAATTTTAAGGCAGTGACTGCACATTTTGGCCTCAAGGTTTGGACTGAACGGTTCTAGCAAGCAGACGATCTGTTAATAAACCTCGAGGCCGGGACTGCAAAGTCCAGTTATAGTAGACTCACTGAATGTGAAGCAAACATGCTCTTGTTCACGCCTGCACAGTCCCGGCCTCATTGATCTGTACAGTTAATCTATTGGTTTTATCATTCTACTTTGATGGACTGTACAGTTTTACTCTGGTCTTAACTACGGCGAGGAATGCCGCATACAGTGGACTGCGCAGGCCAAATCTTGAGATATTCGTCACTGTTTATGGGCGCACTTAACGTTTCAAGGCAGCTCCTTAAGGGAGATTAAAACTGAGAAAATACGATATTTTACTAGATTCCAAGACACCCACCCCTAATGCAATCAAGTCTGCCAGTTAGTGACTTCTTTATAGAATCCATTAGTCTTTGGAGACAATCATACTGACTAATGTCCTGATATCCTGTCACGTTAACGCCCAATCCCTTCTTGCACACTACGATGAATTCCTCCTCTATTTTAACGAAAATTTTCATCATATTATAGCTTTTACGGAAACCTGGCTCAAACCTTTTATCCCTTCCTCTCGAGTTTCCCTTCCCATCTATATCCTCTTAAGTCATGACAGAGAAGACAGAACAGGAGGAGGTGTCGGCCTCTTTGTTCATGATAGTTTAAAGTCTAAAATCCTTTTTCTTTCACCTCCGTCTGATCTTCCTCACCTTGAAGGTTGCCGAGATATCAACGTCTTCTTCACCTCTCCTCTTTTCCGTTGTATATCGTCCTCCCCGTGTGCCATATGACCAAACTTTTGAAACCTTCCTTTATCAGTTAGCCCCCTGTTATTCCCATGTAATTCTTGCTGGTGACTTCAATACCAATCTTCTTGTCGAATCCCCTGACGTTACCTACCTTTCTGAACTATTCTTTTCACTTAATCTTTTTGTGGTTCCCTATTCACCTACCCATCACACCCAGTCCTCTGATACCTGGCTTGATCTCTTTATCCTGGACTCCCAGGATAAACTCCTCGCCTCATCTCACCACCCTGTGCCCTTCCTTTTTTCTCATGATCTTATTCAAATAACTTTTGATTTACCTATCCCTACTATCACAAACAAATTCTTTACGTTTCGTAACCTTAAATCCCTGTCCTTTGAACAATTAGAACCTGATTTAGAAAAGTTTCCTTACGATTCCATTTATTCCTCTGACTCCATAGATGACATGGTTAACTCCTTAACTCATCACCTTCACTCCCTTTTAGATTCCCATGCTCCTCTTCAAACCAGCCGGTTCAACCGTCCTCCTGCTCCCTGGCTTACACCTGAGCTCAAATCATTAATAAAAAGAAGAGAAGCAGCGAGAAGAAAATTTAGACGGACCCGTCTTCCTCAAGATTACTCCTCCCACAAATACTTGCGTAACCTCACCCAATCCTCCATCCGTCGAGCTAAGTCCCTCTACGTCCACCAATCTCTATCCAATGCTCCTGAATCTGAAACAAAATGGTCAATCCTTTGTAAACTTTCCCTTTGCAAAACTAACCGTCCATGGTTAGTTAAACATCCCCCCCATTATCCCCTGATGTTCTTAATGCTCACTTTGTATCTTCTCCCTCAGTCATATCCAGTCCTCCTATACCTTCCAAACTACCTTTTAATTCCAACAACTTCTACTTCTCCTATATTACCCCAGAAGATCTTCTAACCGCGGTCCTTCAATCCCGAACCAATGAATACGGTCCAGACTCCGTTCCCGTTAAACTGATTAAGGCCTGCTTACCCGCAATCCTTCATATCCTTCTCCACATATACAACTATTCCCTTCAAAACTCGACTTTTCCTTCTCAATGGAAAACAGCGTTGGTTCGCCCTCTTAAAAAAATATCAAACCCCTGCTCTCCGGAGGATTTCCGTCCTATCTCCCTTCTATCCAATCTTTCCAAACCTTTAGAGTGCCTGGACCAATCTCAAGTATCCAAACACCTTGAACAAAATAATCTCCTTAACCCTCTTCAGTCTGGCTTCCGTCCGTCATACTCCACTCAATCAGCGCTCATAAAAATCACCCATGACATTCAAACTGCCATAGATAACCAACAGCTCACTATTCTAGTTCTCCTAGATTTTTCAAAAGCATTTGATACCGTAGACCATCAAATCCTCCTCACCAAACTCCAATCTCTTTCCTCTTCCAACAGTGCCATTAGCTGGTTCCAATCCTTTCTATCCAATCGATCCCAATACGTGGTCATCCCCGACAGCAATCCTTCTAGCCCTCTTCCTCTTTCCCGTGGTGTACCCCAGGGCTCCTCGTTATCCACAACTCTATTTTCTGTTTACATCAATGATCTTCCTCTTTCCATAGTTCATTCCAAGTTCGATCTTTACGCTGACGATACCCAAATCTACCTATCCTTTAAGCCCTCTTTGCTACGAGATGCTGTGGACAAGCTGCAAGTTGATCTTAATAACATCAATGCTTGGGCCGCAGCTAATAAGCTTTCCCTGAATCCAGACAAATCCAAAGCCATTGTTATAGGCTCCCAATCCTTCATAAGTTCTACTTCCCCTTTTCCAGCCCTTTAACTTAACAGCATCCCTATAAAATATTGTAAATCAGTTAAAAATCTTAGGATCATGTTTGATCAGAACCTTTCCTGGAAAAATCATATTTCCCAAATTTCCCGTCGGTCTATATTTATCCTGAGACAGCTCAACCTCTCCCGCCATCTCCTGCCAACAAAGACCCGTCAACTCCTCGTAACCTCCCTATTATTCCCCCAGTTTGACTATGGTTGTTTGGTGTACGGTGGACTTCTGGCGACCTCGAGGCAAAACTCAAACGCCTCATGAACTGTTTCATTCGTTTTATCCTCGGGATCCGCAGAGACTCCCACATATCACATTTCTACCAGGAGCTAAATTGGCTATTCCCTCTTTATCGTCGTCAGTACTTCCTCGGCTCAGTCCTTTACCAAGTAATTCAATCCCGTAGACCTTCTTATATTTTTCAACTTCTTAAATTTAAATCCTCGGTTCACTCCCGTAACACCCGATCTCGTCCTTCCGATCTTTATATTCCTTCCCACCGAACAGCAATATTCGAAAAATCATTCGTCACCCGTGCCACCTCGCTATGGAATTCCTTGCCTTCGTTTGTCCGCCATTCTACCAACCTAGAAACCTTTAAATCCCGACTCTTCCACCACCTTCTATCCCTCCAAGTTTTACCCAACACCTAGTCTATATTGAAGCTTACACTATATACTGATACTGATAGCATTTATAAGTTTTTAAGTTTATACGTAAAATTCAAAATTATTTTGTAATTTCAAAATTATTTCTATGGGACTTCTGTCCCGGAATAAGAATAAAACTTTTCATTCATTCATTCATACTGCACTTAACTCATTTTGCCTCTTTTTGACTTTCCAACTTATTCCCTGTGACCTTCGAAATATAATAATGCTAACAAAGGAGTGATTTTTTAAAATAATTTTCAGGTTTATTCAATTATTTATTTGCTCTTGTTGTTCTTCGCGAGAAGGCGATACGTTTAATGATTTAAGGTCTTATGGATTATAGTTTCAGTCTCAAGTAACCCCCTCCCTCCTTTAACCGATTTAGCCTATTAGTAAGACATATTTTTCGCGTTAGATATGCACGATGCGCACCAAGTTTCGTTGCAATATAACAAAAAATACGGCCAGTATGAGCAAATTAGTAATTTGAGTTTTGAAGAAACCCCTCTTCACAGACTAATTTTGCAAATTCGTTCAAAGAAATAGGAGCACGGATTGAAATCGTCCCAGATTCTTTCGATCCAAAAACGATTTTTAAAATACTTTATTTCGGAAAGTATTTTTCGACACTATTTTTGTTCTGCTAGTGAACTGACAGAAGTTATACTTAATTTCGCCAGGTGGATTTATTACCATTTTTATTGAGTTTTATAGTAAGAAATACCAAGTCGAATACAAACTTCTCATATCTTACTTCTTACGGATTTAAATAATTTTCTGTTCTAATATTCTTAGACTTTCATTCATCAATGGATGATGTAGATTAAACGTGCATGCAGAAGTGCAGCTAATCCTGAATATAAAAACAACATAGGGGTGGATTGATATTCCCAAAGCGTTTCTTTCCGTAAACTTTGGAAAAGTATCAAAGCCAAGTACCTAGAAACTTAGCATTCAGAACATTTCGCGTAGGTATTATGGGCAAGGTCAGCTGAAAAGTGCAGTAAATAACAACCTTAAGGACAATTTTTGTTTTGTTTCCGAAGTAACTTATTTTTTTAACTAAATAGTTTATTAAATTATATTTTAAGTTATCTGCGATATTATAATATCTGTGGCATTCAGGGCTGCAGAAATTTGCCCTTCATCACAAATAAACAAATTTAAAAATACACTGAAGGGAAAAAGGAAAGATGATTGATATGAATTATGAACTTCGTCTTAAACGTGACAGGTCGGTCTATAAAAAAAGAAAAAAAAAAAAAAGAAAAAGAAAAACAGTCCAAGAACAGACTACAAGGGTCCAGAGAGGCAGATAATCAAAAGGTATCAGATCCTTCAACCATTGGGCACACTAAGGAGATAATATGGCCAGTGCTCCGGCCGCCTGATTTTCCCGATTGCAGGTAATCATTAATTTAATCAAAGGCAGGGTGAGCAGGGACCGTAATATTCTTAAGTCTGCTCTGTTTTGGAAGCTTAGAAACATTCTTCATCATTAAATGAAAAAGAACACGCCAAGCAACGATTTGTCCGACTTGGGCATTCTTATCAAAATTTATTATTGATCATGTTTTGTAGGAATTTTATTAGGTTTTCATATGGTTATTTCAATTTTGTACGATCGTACACCATTTCTGAGGTATATTGGACCAGTCCAAATCTGAACATTTACTCTTTCCTAAACTTAATGAAATTTCAGGTAGGATGATGCTAGCCGGTGAACATTTTGCTTACTGGAATAAATTGTTTTACTTCCCAAAATCATTTTTACGGCCTTATTTAAAAAAAGAAAAGAAATGATTTTAGTAGTAAAACGAGAAAGAAAAAAATGGAATAACGTTATTGAATAAGATCACTAGGTTCCAAAAATATATATACATATTTTTTGGGGTGTAATAGCGCATTAATTGGCTAACTATTCCAAGTAATAGATTGTTAGTATTCCATACACCCAAATGTTCTCAGCCCCCGAAATTCTCTCAGCCCCTCCCGAAATTTTCTATATACGCCCATGACATATACCCAGTGTTGTAAAATATCTGGGTATTTATTCTTAAGGGTAAATACCCAATTTCATAAATACACGGGTATTTAACTAAACCGCGACTTAGTAATCGAATATTGTAAAATGTCATGGATCTTGCCAGTTTAGAGCTATTGCAACACTGAGAAACTATTAAAACAGTAATAAATTATAAAATAGGATCACTGAGAGGTTAATACATAATAATTTTTTTTTTTTTTTTTTTTTTTTTTTTTTTTTTTTTTTTTTTTTTTTTTTTTTTTTTTTTTTTACGGCGCATCTACATGTAGGTCATTAGCGCCGACATCCAGGGTGCAGCAAGGAATTTTACCAGCGAGCCGTGGGATGATAAAATTCCTGCCGGAGGTTGGGAATCGAACCCACCATCTCCCGCTTATGAATCCAAGGCGCTAGCCATTAGACCACGGGAGACCCCATAACAATAAATTATTATCTGAAAATTTGCCATGGACCTTCGGACTACCAATAAACGAAGTTGTTTGCTTAAATTTGATACTACTGTACTGCATTCACAAAAATGTAGCCTCAGCTAAAACTTAGGACTAGGATTATCTCTATTTCTCAAAACACAAATTAAGTTACCTACTCATTGATCAAAACACATGTACCTTTTAAGCCTCTCTACCATAACATGGGACTTATTTTATTATTTTCTTTGTCATTGTCTTCAAGACCTTCCCAAACAAAGGATCTTTGCCATAATCCCTCTTGGTCTTTATAGTGAGTCAGCTATGTTTTTCCGAGGATCAACTGATTTCAATCCCATGCTTCTGCCTAACTCAGACACAAAAACAAATCTGCAGCAAGATGTGCGCGTTTCCAATATAAAACTGAATGCGTTTCTCCTATTTAGTTAACACAAGTCTTTCCTCCTTTTTTTGAAGAGAAGTTTCTGGGTTTCTTTTTGAAAAGTTTTCAGTAATTCTTAAATCTCTTATGAACTGTGTGGATCAAAGGGGCATTTAACTGAATGGCAGTGATAACTTCAACAATTGGATCAAGGATGTTAACTAGTTTTCCCAACTCGGACTCAAAACACTTTGTCATCAAGAAGCTATCTTTTCATTTCTGGTGAGATTTCCGCTTACTGTAATGTTGTTACTACTGCATGAGTTTAATTTCAAATAATATTAACAAGGATCACAAACTTAAACTTAAATTTAAATGGTTTTGAACTATTATAATAAACATTAAAAAGGTTTTTGGCCCTTTTTAGCACTTTCCTCCGAAGGAAAGTAGCTATTGAGGTTGGACTCATGACGGAATTTTTGAAAAATTTCTTCAAATCTTTATCGATCCTACCTAGTAGACACCGAAAATGACCCCCGTTAAAATTTATATATATATATATATATATATATATATATATGTGCATATATATATATATATATGCATATATATACATACATATATATATATATATATATATATATATATATATATATATATATATATATATATATATATATGTGTCTGTTAACACGATAGCAGCCAGAGTTTTTGTTTTTTCGTCACGAAACTTGGTATATAGCATTCAATTAGCAAACGATTGAACGAGTTCGTTAACCACCAAAATCGGTCCACCGGAAGGGGGGGTTTACCCCGAATCCAAAACACTAATTTGACCATTTCAGCCGTAATATTTGTTATATTTCAACGAAACTTGGTATTCGTAGTGGTAATATAGAGAGAAAAGTGAAATATAAAAATGAACTAAATCGGTTCATAAGGAGGGGGGGGGGGGGTTTACTCCGGACCGACAATACCAATTCGCCACTACCAGCCGTGATTTTAGGTATATTTCGACAAAACTCGGTATTCATAGTGGTAATCTACAGGTAAATATGTGTTGTAAAAATAAAGTAAATCGGTTCATTAGGAGGGGGGTTTACTCCAGACCCACAATACCAATTCGCCACTACCAACCGTGATTTTTGGTATATTTCGACGAAACTCGGTATTCGTAGTGGTAATCTACAGGTAAATATGTGATGTAAAAATAAACTAAATCGGTTTATTAGGAGGGGGGGGGGGGTTTACTCCGGACCCAAATTCCTAATATACTCATACTGGTCGTAATTTCTGCTGTATTGTAACGAAACGCGGTATACGTCGTGGGTAACTCATGAGAAAGAAGTGTTATAAAAATGAGCTGAATCGGTCAATCGGAAAGGGGTGTTTACTTTGTAATATATTTCAATAGAAAAGCCAGCCAGAAATAGGTCCACAAAGGCGCCGCAAGGAGCGCTAGAGGGACTGTATCCGGTTCCTGCGTTAGATCAAAATACGATAATATGAGGTTTTTTGTATTTAGTACGTAGTGTAGTAGGTACCATGTGTAAACAAAAAAACTCTGGAAGCAAATTAATAATTTATCAGTTACTCATTACAAAATTAAAAGAGAACTATTCATGTTTTTATTTTATTTATGTAGGATATTTTAAGCAAATTGTTCTGGAAAGCAGTCAACACTACCCAAATTCTGAGGAAATTGCTTAGTTATGCAGCTCCTGCGTGACGGACTTTTTTAAATTTAAATAAGTCCTTAATAATTATATAGGCTTCATTAAAACCTTTTTAAAATTAATTAACCTTCCCCACTGTGAAAGGAATCATGAAAATTCATAGATATAGGTACATTAAGTTGTAAATACCCGGACCGACTTTTAACTTTCTTTAAAATATTACTGGGTAAGTATTAATGTTCATTAAGTTTTTATGATCAAATGGGTAAGTTTTCAGTCCTTGTTTGCACCAAAAAATATTCAAAGAAGTTGTATCAAGCTAAAAAACTGAAAATACCCACTTTTTGGGTATTTACCTTCCCTGTGGGTAAATACCCAATTTATATTTACCTACCCACTGGGTATTTACCCACCCCACATCACTGCATATAACTACTTTCTTTATCGAACTAGTGACAGAATTCAAAATAAAACTCAACTGAAAATGTGTCACTTTTGCCTATGTAGGGGGTATAGCATCAAGACAGGAAGAGAGACATCAGATCAAGCTCTTAAGCTAGGTAAATACAAATTTTATGGTTGATAAAGAGATATTTACCAATATTTTTCATAGTCATAACTGAAAAACACCAATTTTTGAATTGTGTCACTTTAGAAATACTAATGCAATTTGTCGTCTTGGCATAAGGCATTCGTGAGTTAGTCCAGTATGTCCAATCCTTAGGCTAGCACTTATCTTGAAGACTAGGGGGCCATTTCTCGCCTGTTTTTTACTGTCCGATGTCATCTTGCTGTAGTTACAATGTTCTTTTATTGTAATTTTTGTAGTTTTTGTCAAGTCCTTGTCAGTTATTTGTTGAAAGTCACACGTCACATGTTTAGAGCATTTTATTGTGGGATTTAATGAATTAAAGAACTTTTTAATCATAATTCTGTTTTAATGTCCATTCTCTACGTATAAAAAACATTGTTGTTAACTTGGGCCACAATAGATTTGAAATATAGGTATTTGTTTTGTTTATTTTAAGTTTTATTACGCAAATATATTAATTTAAATTATTATTGTCCAGACCTTTTCTCTTCCTAACCCAGTACCGCTAAATATGAATTTCATTAGAACGAATATGGTAAACCGGATGCCGTCCAGGAATGGAAAACGTCCATAGACACGTAGAGATAACGATCCGTTCAAAAAGAAATTAGGCGAGGCTCGTGTGAATGGCCGGAAGCCAAAGGAAAGTGAAGTCCAATCACCTTGGCATTGGTGTTAGAGGGTCAGCAAAACCAGAGAATATTAACTTGTTTTCGGCTTAATATGCGCGACACGGTGGACACAAGCACGCGGCGCGCAGGGAAAGCAACTTATAGATCGGATTCTAGTCGAAATGCGAGTTTGT
Organism: Gonocerus acuteangulatus; assembly: GCA_946811695.1. Taxonomy (NCBI): domain Eukaryota; kingdom Metazoa; phylum Arthropoda; class Insecta; order Hemiptera; family Coreidae; genus Gonocerus; species Gonocerus acuteangulatus. Next base: position 120,553,949 of record OX328123.1, on the reverse strand, counting down.
TTTCACTGAGTCGTCTTTAATTCATTGACGATTGTAAAAGTGATTCCTTTGTAATCATGATCGTTTCTCTAGTGAGGTTTGGCACGACATTAGGTACAAGGATCTTATGATTGTTCATTCGAGTAAAGGCCAAAGTCGACGAAGGCAGAAATAGTTCAACATTTTACTAGTCACATTTTTCAATTTAAAATCACATATCCTCTTAAATCCAAAATCATTTTCTCTAAAAATCACCCACTTTAAAAATGCACCCAGAACTCGGAATAAATTCCTGGACGAAATGTATCAAGAAATCCATTCTCCCTCATCTATGTTCAGCTGTGTCTCAAACTATGTCACATAATCCTTTACGCTCCAAAGAACTATGATCTCAACCCAATGCAAATGTCGACATGGCAATTAAATTCCTTAAAAATGAAACCATTCAATACACTTACAATAGGCAGTTCCTTGAAATAAGATGTGAATACTCAAGTAATTCATAATTTAACTGATGGTTCTAACGATTGTTTTGGTTCTGCAACATTTTCCAAAGTCAGAAACGATATGTTCACCCTCTGTAAAATGTCTAACGGGTCATTTGGTACATAGGTTACATTCATAGGGAATAAGAAAACCACCAAATTTGAGCTTAATATCTCAAACGGTTTCCAAAATATGGCCTTGTAAAGTTTGTCAAAACCTGTCAAAATCGCTCTGCAGTACATCACTTAAAAGATCAGAACTCCTCTCCTATTTATGTTAAAAACATGGAAAGGGTGTCATTTTTTAGCTCGTTATATGCCCTTTCGAATGATGAGATGAAACATAATTTTTTTTAAAATCAGAAATAAAATTTTAATTTTAAATATTTTTAAAAACGCATTTTTAAACATTTTCAAAAATTTATATAAAATAGGTTGAATCGCCAGTATTTAGTATACCAAGTTTGATAATGGGATGAGAATTGGTTCATAGTCAAAAAAATCTTTTATTATTGGCGGTTTCTTACAATATCTAAGTGTTTTAGTATAAAACGCAATACAAATTCCCTGAATGAATACAATCTAAGGTAAAATATTATAACACTTATTTAGATGCCTAAATATTTTTAAAAACGCATTTTCAAACATTTTCAAAAATTTATATAAAGTAGATCACATTATTACTAATTAATATACCAAGTTTGATTATGGGATTGCAATGGGTTCTTATTCAAAATAATTTAGAACCGAAGGCAGCTTTGTACTAATTTTACGTATTTTTAAACATAAAAACTCTTTGATACATAATTTTAAAATTAAACTCAAACATTACCATTGCATATGTTTTAATTCAATTTAATTATTTTAATTACAAAGTGAAAAAGTGGTTGAACATTGTATAGTCAAACCTACACGAGGTCTACATGTGTTGGAGGTAGTCGGTTAACATTTCATTCATTCTTAAAATTTCCCCTTTGGATAAGATGTAAATTCCTCCTGTTAGAATTGTTGGATTCACTTTACACAATGCATCATTAAATGGTAGCCTTAAGACATGGGGTCTTCTTGGATAGCTAAATGACGGAGAAGGTCCTTTAGGATGAAGGAAGGTAACTTTTAGTTCATCTTCGTCTTCGTTTTTGTCGATTATAACCGCAAGCCACCAGCTAGAGTTGTAGGCTACGCTAATATAGTCATTACAGACTGCAAAGATCATTTTGTCTGTTGGTAGTGATATTGATACTTGAGAAGAAATTGTTGATTCTGAGAAGATTTTCACAGATAACTTATTTTTGCTTCAGGCATCATGTATAAAGCTATGGTATTGTCGAGTTCCCTTTATTGTCAGTGCTTCACTAAACCGTTTTTTCAAAAATCGAACTGCCAAGACATAATCTTCTTGTGTCCCGTAATCAAAATGAATGCCAGAAATATTTACAACTGACCATTCGTACAATTCGTGTGGTGTTAATATTTGGTTCTGAAATGGTCGTTGCAAACTAGCTTTTGCAGCTAATCTTTTGACGGTGCCCCCAAGTCCATCATTTGGGCCCTTACCATGGGCAGTGGCAAAAAAAAAAAAAATGCCATTCAGCTTCAATGCCAAAATCTTCATTATGGTGACATAGGTTTATGAAATTCTTTTTGTTCTTGTATTGAGCTGCACATCCATCAGAAAAATAAATGAACTTTTGCGGAACTTCTCCAAACTTAATGGTCAAAAAATGAACAAGCTTCATTTGAAAACTGTACACGGCAACAGTGTTGTGTTCAAGACATTCTGAAATTATTACATAGCTTAAATGTTTGCGTTTACCCTCTTCTCTGTAATAAATTAAGAAAGGATGTACTGTAGCTTGTCACTAACCCAGTGATAACTTTGTGCTTCATTTTGCACAATCTATGTAATTTTCTGCAAAATCCAGTGTTATGACGAACTCACAGGAGTTTAAATTGTCTTTTACCTTGTTCAGGTATAAACTTTGTTGCTTTGCAACAAAGTCATGTCTAATTAAAATGTAAATGATACGGAATTCATTAGTGCTTAATTCATCTCTTATAATTAAAATAAATTTTATAAACTGCATTAATTTATAATTTAAGAATGATTAGAATTTACAAAGAATAGGGTTTGAAGGTTCTCTTACTTAGTTAACAGGCATCTAAATAAGTGTTATAATATTTTACCTTAGATTGTATTCATTCAGGGAATTTGTATTGCGTTTTATACTAAAACACTTAGATATTGTAAGGAACCGCCAATAATAAAAGATTTTTTTTTACTATGAACCCATTCTCATTCCATTATCAAACTTGGTATACTAAATACTGGTGATTCAACCTATTATATATAAATTTTTGAAAATGTTTAAAAATGCGTTTTTAAAAATATTTAAAATTAAAATTTTATTTCTGATTTTAAAAAAAATTATGTTCTCATAATCTATCATGTATTACACATCATTCGAAAGGGCATATAAAGAGCTAAAAAATGACACCCTTTCCATGTTTTTAACATAAATAGGAGAGGAGTTCTGATCTTTTAAATGATGTACTGCAGAGCGATTTTGACAGGTTTTGACAAACTTTACAAGGCCATATTTTGGAAACCGTTTGAGATATTAAGCTGAAATTTGGTGGTTTTCTTATTCCCTATGAATGTAACCGATGTACCAAATTTCATCACAATCCGAGATGGTGAGGGAAAAAAGTGTGTTGATTTGATATGGAATGACCCGAACTTCTCTACAGCTAAAGCGAAGAACTATATATAACAATACATCAGCATAACAATATTATGTAGTCATATTTGACTCTATGTAATTAGTTTTCAAATAATCCACTGATCACACATATTTTAGAAGTACAGCAGAACCTCACAGTACCTCCTATGTAAAATTCGATCATAAGTCGTGTATCATCATTTCTCTGTGAAAAATTAAATTTACCGTCTCTCTATGTAAAACCGTCATCATCAATCTATGTAAAAGTTTACCAAATGTAAAGCTCTTATCGCCAAAAGCGCAAAAAGAAAAGAAAAAAAAATCCTATTGGAATATCTATTTATATATATATTTTTTGTTTAACGGCTTATGAACACTGGGCTTTCAACAGGTTGTTTTTTCTTTCTTTTATAATCCCACAGCACCTGGTTGGTCACCCCTTCAGGTACTGGTCACCCCCACATTTTTTTTGAGGCCCGGTGGCCTTGAACGTTAAGGCGTGAGCACATAACACTCCGTGCCAAAGGGTCGTGGGTTCGTTTCCGACTAGGGCGGTGGCTTTTCTTTAGAAAAAGAAAAGGCGTCAGCCCTATCCTGGCTAGAAAGGGGTGGTAACCTATGGATAACCCGTCCTAAAATTCGTAGTTAATAATAAATTTAATAATATATATATATATATGTATATATATATATTTATATATATTAACATGACCACAGAGTAAAGGAAGAGCCTAATTAGGGAATGCCTCCCTCCCAGAAGAAGGTAGAGCAACGCTCAATTGGAAATAAAGAAGCCCAAAGAACAAAGACTACTCTTGATACTATTTTTTTTCAAAGTATGTATGTCAATATAACCATACGAAACTTATAGTATAATATATGTTGAAATTAGTAATTATACATACAATTTCTTGAAAGTCAATTATGAGTATTTAAATTAACCAGGCAGCGAAGCCTTTGATTCAGTCTGAGTTAAAAGGTATCTGAAAAAGAGCCCCTGAGATTTCCCCCCTGATCCTCCTATCCCCTCTCATCTTATGAGATAAACCTGATGACGATGTGCAGAAATTTTAGTCAAAAAGTAATCAAGAACGAAAATGAGTTATCTTCTATTAGTGTTAATGTTAATTGAGATTTGAGATCGGAAGAATTCGTTACCTTCATTTTGGAACAAACTTTCAATGACACAGGGGACGTATTTTACAATAATTTAAATGAGTAAATAAATTATATTTTATAACATTATAATTTTAGGTAAGTGATATCACATTCAGAAAAATATATGATATTTTCTCGTAATTCAGAAATTATTTAATTCCTATACATTTAAACAAGAAGTTTATATTATTTTAAAATAAACGAGAGATGATTAAAAAAATATATATATATAACATCTTCTAGTAAACATTATAAAATAAGGTGCCTGCTCAAAAAGGATTTTTCTTCAATTTGATTTTCGTTTCTACATTTCCAACGAATCCGCAAAATACTTTTTTATTTTTGACATTTCCCCTACAAAGTAGGCATCATAATGCCTCCATAGACTGTGTCTTTTCAATACTAAGCAATAACCAATTTCTTGTCAAAAATGTGTAATATTCGTATAGCTCATACTTTTATAAGCTTCCTTTATTGTAAAACATTTTATAAATGCCCCTAAAATAGTACACTTGTACCATCATTTTATTTTAAAAAACTTACTTAGATTTGAAGCATCAATTTTTAATTCTTTGTTTTCGTAAAATTTGAAAGCAAAGGATAAGGTTAAGTAAATTTAATATAAGTAAAGATCAGAATGAGTTGTTTAAGGCCCTCTAAATAATAGAGACTGAATAGTTGATTAAAGAAAAACAAAGGACATAGTAAAACCGATTACAATTACAACATGTATAACCCAGATTTTTTAACTGGTTGTTTCACAAAAACGTTAATTGCTCAAAATTTACTTAGAGTGACTTAAACCGCATTCATTCCAGCCAGCTCATAAACAGCAAGTAAGCAGAACCATATAGTAAGTAAAAGTTATGCCGTGGTATTGTTTTTTTTTGTTGTTGCAAAAAAGGGTTATTGGTTTGGTCATAAATAATATTATTTATTTATTACATATTCGTAACTATTAGAGAATGGAAAATATTCAGCTAATTATAAATATTCAATGAATATTGTGAATATTATTCATGAAGTTGGCTTGAATCTTGAAGATGGAACCACTTGGTCAAAGATATGAATAATATTAGTAAGTATGTATATGTTTCATTTTGTTTATTACATTATATTTAAAGCTCGTTGTGTTTTCCCGTCATAATATATATTATTCTTCAGTTTAATAATATGAAATAAATAAATAAATATTACATTATATTGAATTTTCAAAATTCAAAAACTGAAAATGTGTTAAATAAAAAGTAGATATAAATGAATGATTAACAAAAAACCTCTGGTAGAATCTTCCAAGAAAACGTTCTCTTGAGCTTGAGAAATAATTTCACTATGATATGGCTAACCAATTCTTGTTGGAGAAGCAATATAATTGTTTTAAATAATTAATTTAATCAAATTATTATATTATATCATTTAGTAATATATTGATTTTAATGAAAAAGTAAATGATAAATATAAATCTAAAAGGAAACCGATATAATATAACATTTATTTAATGTAAACTGTAACAGATGAAAAAATAAATAAATAAAATATTATTTATTAATAAATTAGTTAATGAATATTTAATAATTATTAAAAATAAATATCTTCCCAATAAAAAATTGTGAAGGATGTTTTTTCAGGGTATCGGATATAAAACTATAGAAATCTTGGGACATATGGAGGAGGTATGTTGCTCTAACTACTTCTTATATATATTTAAAAAAATAAAATTGTTCTATTATATTAGGATATTTCAAGTATGACATCCAATTCCATGTTTATTTAATATTAATATTTTATCTATTTAATTTATTTTCACTCTTATTAGAACTATTTTATTATTTTTATTTGTTTAGCATATATCGATAAGCATTTACTATATATTGCCATAAATGTGTTTATTTGCATTCTCTCTCTCTAAGAAGTTATGTACTTAGTTGAAGTATTTTTTGTTAGTTACAAACCTATTAGTTACAAATTCGTCGATTTTGATAGAGGCAAACACTTTCCTATAAATGTTAGCATTAATAATCAGAATCATCATGGTCCTTTTTATGTTTAAAAATAAGTTCATTAAATATTTACGATGAATAAACCTATAAAATGTGGTTCGATTAAATTCGATGTTGAGTAATATACTTTGTAGAAATTTCACAAAAATATTTGGAATGAACTTTTACTGGCACATCTAACTCATAAAAACAAAATTTCTCTCTAATACATTTTAAATGCCAACCTTCTTCGGAAGTGAAATTGTTCATAGACAAGATATAATAGGTATAATGAAATCACATAAATTATTTTTTGGAAAAGTTGCAATTTATTTACAGCAATAGCTTAAAATTATATTTTTTCACAAATCTTTGGTATGAAAATAAATATTAATAAATTATTCCTTATTCTTACGTTGTCCATTCATCTAAAACAAAAATAACGAATATATTAGTATAAATTGATAAGAAAATCGTAGAGTAATAATATTTCTGAAAAAAAAAAAATAAATAAATAAAGAGTAGAGGCATAATCTAACTTTGTTACACCTATTGATATATTAATGTCTTTAATTGCTATTATGTTAATAGGTGAGCTTTATCGGAAGACTAGAAGATGATTACAATACATTAATATTAGATAAATAGAAATGTATTTTAATTTACACATTTTTATTTTTATTCTTTAGTTCATACGAGAATATTTGGTATTAATTAAATGAATATTGTGAAGTAGCAATTTTTTTAATTTATTCACTTACCACCACAATAGCAAGGCGATTTGCTCACATTGTTATTATAAAAAATAATATAAAATTAAATTGTAAATAAACAAGTTCAAATAAAGTATCTAAAATATATAATATGCACACGAATATATAAAACAAATTTAATTTTAAAATTAGCTTTAAAAAAATATCAAAATAAATATTAACTAAATTATTATTGTCAAAAATAGAGTACCTATTTAACTAAATAGGTACCTGTAAAAAAGAAATTTATGGGTTTCATGGAACGTTTAATTAATTGATCGAAAAAAAACAACTGATTTTGATTATATATAGAAGCAAGTTTATTTTAAGTGGTTTACGAAACTGTGATATATATCACCTATGCTTAAAATCAAATAACAGTACAAATCGGGAGGTTCTAGGTTCAAACCCTGTCTGAGTTAATTTTTCTGAAAATTAATCAAGTCTGAAACTTTGTATCTTTTGGATGAATAATCTTGCCACGATTGGAAGCACGCAATAGTAATTGGTAACACAGTCGTTCGTAAAATGGAAGATTGTGGCTCCAAAAACCAACCTGACAGGTTAACGTTTATGACAAAAATAATGATGCTAGTGATATTATTCTTAGTGATATGATAATGAGTCCGCTTGAGCTGTTACATATACGGTTATACATTTAGCCAGCTATGCTGTTACGCATGAATAAATTATTTGTAAAGTTAGTCGACATTTCAGACGAGTTACTTGGCTTTTGATGGTATCACAACATGTCTGGATCGGCATTCCTCTTGAAACGAAATGATTTATTCGCAAATTAATTGTTGAGAGCACGGATATTAAATCTTAGAATAACGAAAAGCAGAAATTCTTCCAAATTTTCAGTGTGATTGTAAATCTGACATACATCTTTTTCCTGCTGTATATTTTTCACTGCGTCTGATAAGCTCCATACGCCAGCTGCTGTCCATCGGCGGATTCTCCTCCGGGGACGATTAAGTTCCTTGCAGCATAGTGATAAGGCTCGGCGAATGTATGAGCCACGGGAACTGCAGAATCAGAGGCGACCTTAACAAAATTCAAGAGGACTCATGAATATTTAAAATGTCCTAAATAGATAAGAGGAGTTCTTCTTTTTAGATAAATACAACATACCTTCTTGCAGAGATTAAAGATGGCCAGTGCTAGAGAGGTGACGAAACTGAAGAAGCTGAGCTGAAGAGCGTTCCAAGCCTTGAGGCCGAGGACTCCGAGAGCTAGCGGGATGAGGGTCATAGCCTTCAAGAGGATGAACACCATGATTGGGACGAGAAGTTTGCGCAGCTTGTGTTTCCGGCCTGCAATTCCATCTTTACAATTTAATTTAAAGTATGAAAGTTTAGAATTTAAAATGTAAACAACATCTTTAGGAAAACCTTAAAGCTATTGTGAAGAACTTCCAAGAATTCTATATTCCTCTTAGGACAATAAACATGATTTTTAATGTTTAATGTTTCTAGAGTAAATAACTCAATGAATGGTCATAAATTGAACCCCCATGAGAAAGACGGTCGCTCGTCTTAGTTTAAAATGTATATAAAGAAATTAATTATTTTTTATTTCTAGAAAATTAAAGCTAAAAAAATAAAAAAATCTTAGAGGTTTTGAATAGCTCGGAAAAAAAATGATTGGAACTACAACAATATAAGCAATTGTTTTATGGTACTTGGTAAAGTTATTATCGTTTTATTGAACACGATTATTGTTTTATTATCCGATTTTATATTGATTTTAGCATTTTTGGTATCAAAATTTTAGAAAAAAAGAGGATAAAGAAATACGAGTGTATCCTGTAGTATTTGCTTCATACGTGTATCCTATCTCTCTGTATATATTTATACATATAAAATATACTACAAAAAAGTTGGAAACATGTTGAGAAATAAAATTTTCCTAAGATGGGGTAGATTAGCCAGGCTTAAGTAAATTTAAAAATAAAATATTGTATTTTTTTTTTGTTAGTTCGTCAAACTAACTAGGGCTCCGATGAAAGCATTTGCTGAAACGCGTCTACGTATTTCATGCGTTGTCTTTACCATCCCTAGTAAACTATACATTTGAGCTTCCAATTCATTATCATCAGGAAATTTTATATTTGATGTATATAAATTGTATCTTTAATGAATATTTATTAGTCCGACCTCTTCCTTCAGGAGTGGATTCCTCTGCCAACTTGAGACTGACAGTCTCTTCGGCTGCTGAAGCTGTGATCTTCGTTCCTGCTCCAAGATCTACTTCCAAGTCATGGCTTTCGGCGAGTTCCTCGATACCTTCCAGAACCCCGTTCACATGCTCGGCCTCGCGTCTCTTCACCAACTTCACGCCTTCCATCACCTGAAACACGAATATCACAAACAATGTTTGAAATTTTTCCTGAAATATGTTCCTAAAGTAATTTCATCATTCAGATGATTTTGAATATCTATAACGGTTCCCTCAGCACCTCGTCTGCTCTGAGGACTGAAGACTAACGAAAATAAGAACTTCTATAAAACGTTCGCAATTCACTGAGCATTAGTATTTACTTCCTCAAACCATTAGTAAAGTAGGGACATTTGGCCACAGAAAATATCCCAGAAAATTGAATGATCTTTAGGAACAGAAATGGTATTAAGATATAGTTAGGGTTTGGTTGTCTGGTATCTTTATAAAACTAAATTGCAACATCCGGATTATAATAATACAACTACACAGCAACATAAACATGATAAAATTCCATGACCGTGAGGTATTGTTCTTTTCGTTGCCCTGAAGTGTCGGCAATAATAAATATTTCTTATAAAAAAAATGTATTATTATTATTTTACTCCATTTTTCATTCTATAATGACAAAAGAATAATAAAAACATATCTTAGATAAATAATTAAAAACAATTCACAAATTAATAAATATGTATATGTATATATATATATATATATATACATATATATATATATATATATATATATATATATATATATATATATATATATATATATTTTATGGAATATTATCGATAAAACTTTCAATTTTCAGAAGCAATTAAGGAAATAACAGGTTAGATAAATACAAGACAAAATATTTATTTAACCGAATATAACATTTGAAGATATTTTCTCATGTTGTAAATACTTAATACAATTTCAAAGCCACCAATAGTAGGAAGAACGGTTTAACGACGTAATTTTTCTTTAACATTACTTTCTGAATAAAATGTTTAAACAGAAGAAAATTATAAAGTCACACTATTTGTGCATTTCTTTCACTTACTCTAATGAGCATATCGTTGTGGGTCTTTTGTAACACATTAACGATTTTTCTTAGCGTAATAGGAAAAAATTCTTTACGATAAATTAATTATTTATCTTTTATTTCTTTTGAAATTTATATGCAATAATTTTAATTGTTATTCATTTCTTTGGTCCAATTTGGTATGGGTTTATTTTAAAATTCATTATATATTTAATTAATATTGGATTAAAATACAGAAAATAAAAGTAACTATAAAAATTCTTCTGTCCAAAACACAACTTTTATTTTCTACATGTTCGCATCGACTTCGAGTCCACCCCGGGTAATAGAGTGATAACATTAAAAAGCTCAAGACGAATAAGGGCCACGTCAGTTCAAATTTATTTTGAATAACTTCATTAGTAAATTTATGCATTTTAAAATTATACTAATTAATTTACTGATGTGTTTTTTTATTTAAAATATAGATCGAGGTCTAAAATAGGATTGTAACCGCTCGATGAAAACGTTTCGTGAATCTTTCATATACTTTATACGTAGATAAAAAATATAAGCGTTTGATAATTATGGTGAATTTTGAAGGTTACCTCAAGGGATGGCTTTGATACAGCCTCGTCAATAAGGTCCAAAGCCTTGTACTTAATACAAGCCAAGGGTTCCTTCCCTTCCTTGCAGCGGGTCCTAAGGTCAGCGGCAGTGGCTCCGCAAACAAGGCAGGCGAGGAGAAGAAGGTAGTTCCTGGACATAGCTGGAATACTGGAGATATCACACTGGAGACGGTCTGTTTGTGTTTGACGACTGGACTTGTGGCTGGCTGCTTTTGTATGGGAGTGGTTGGAGGGGAAGTGAGCAGTGGAGGGGATACAAGCGCCGGGTGGGAGGGTTACAAGATGGTTGGAAGGCATTCTGAGACGATAACTAGTTCTCCTTAAGGAAATGGTTGCCATTTTCGGAAGGCAAGAACCTTTTCTTTGACACAGGTAGATGGAGGCCAATGGCATTCATGAATGGATCTTAAGATTTTCAGAAAATGTTTGGGTTTTTTCTGAGATAAATTGTTATTATTTTTTAAGATATTAAACGGGTATTCTGGAATACAAATATATAAATTTTAATAAAGGTAATTTTCGGTAATTAGTAGATTTGAAGACATTTCTCAAACTTTTTACATGAGATCAACCTTTATAACTACAATCCTTCAAAAAGTGTTATAGGCTAAATTTAACCAGGTGTTGGTGACCTGATTGATTTAGTCCTCTAAAACTTTCGTAAAAAGAGTATTTATTACATGGGAGTAAAAACATTGGGCTTTATAATAACATCGTCAGACAAAAATAAAGCAATACCGCCGAATTAGGAGGATCAGGATTTAGTGGCGATTAACATTTTATCATGTTTTTACGCCAGAACCCCAGACCGGGGTTATTCCCTCGATTAGATAAATAAGTTAGATTTAAAACCCGGCATCCGAAACGGTAAGCGGAAAATGACATTACTCCAGCGTAAAATGGAAGGATAAGGATTCAAAAAGTTGCCTGGCGGGATATATATGTCGTAAAAAAAAAAAGTTTTGATAATGTATTCACTCGTAGGGGTGGTCACACTACCGTCGCGTGTAATCTACAAGAGTTTAATAGATGTAAAGGAGCTAATAATTGCAAAAAAAAAAAAAAAAATTATGACGATAGTAGTATCGTTGAGTATCGACTTAGAATGCTGTTAAAGTAAAAATAGTTTCGGCACACTTATTGACAGCCTTTTAGAGGTAAAAAAAGAGTATGAAAATAAAAACAAACTATGAGTTATTTTTCTCCAAAGGGGATAGCCCTGGCGTCACTATGCGCTAATTGTTAACGCTGGGTTTATTCGGTAGTGCTAATATAGCGTTGAGGTATCAACTTTTAGCGCTCGCTAATTTTTGCCCAACCCTGAGTGTATTCATTATGAGAGAAGATTGTGAAGAAAGGATGCTGAAGAGGTTAATGTGAAAAGGAATACGACAAGAGTTATAAAGATAGGCTAGGAAAATTCCAAGGGATATAGATTGTTTTCAGGTCAGGAGTGGTGGCGGTGAAGTTTTTGAAACATTTTATAACATACATATTTATAAATATTTTTCTATTTTAGCGCGGTTCCTCCCTCCCCCATAGGGAGGAACCCCGCTTATAAGGTTGATACAATGAAACAATCCGGAAGTGCCGACAAGAAAATTTCGCGTTTCAGAACCCCTAGAGACCGAAAATAACGGTGGTTCAAATTTGTATATATATATATATATATATATATATATATATATGTATATATATATATATATATATATATATATGTATATATATATATATATATATGTATATATATATATATATATATATTTGTCTGTTCGCTCTCTAGCTCGAAGACGAATGGTCCGATTTTGATGAAATTTGGTACAAAAATCAGTCGTCCAATATGAAAGGTCAAGTTCGTTAACCAGCAAAATCCGCCCACTGGAAGATGGAGTTTGGGGCGAAATTCGCGCAGAAAAAATCGTAAAGATTACGTTTTTGAGTTCATAAGCTTGTAAGTACTCTTTTTATAGGCTTCTTGGGCTAGGAAAACGAATGAAACCATTTTCAAGGCGATAGCTTTAACCGTTTTCGAGAAAATTGGAAAAATATTTTTTGAATACCGTTTTTAATTTGGGTACTTAGAATCATGGGATTCAGTTGAAACATTTTCTGCATGTTCTACTTTCATTAAAACTAATATGTTGAAATTTTGGTTACGTTTGGAGTTAAGGAAGGGTTAGAATAAAATATTTTATTAACAGACATAAAAAGTTTTGGTAACTTTGTACATTTTCCTTAATATCTCGAAAAAGGTTAAGAATTTGGTAAACGAAAGAATACCATTAGAAAGCTTACTAAATGCTCTACAAAAAAGGTTCTGATGAAAGTTTTGATTAGGCGATGTCAATCGGAGAAATAAGTGCTTAAAACATTAAAGTAATTGATTTTGCTTATTCGAACTGTTCTTTTTTCCTGTTTTTATTCCTTGTTATTTTTTAATTGCTTATAGTTGGATAATGTATTTTACAATTAAACAGATTAGGCAAAATAAGAAAAACAATTCATTGTTAGAAATATAGCTTGCCAAGAGAAAAAGATTCGTTGACGTCTTTTGAATATTTTCAATTGCCTTTATGCTGTTGGTTTTTTTATTTTATTTTTTAATTGATTTTATCTGTAGAATTATTACTATAGTAAAAGAACGCAGGAATGTGTGAAAATATTTGATATTTTCCAATTCATTGAAACGTATGAAATGAAGTATCGGTAGAAGAGGATTCTAGGGTCTTGCGGACCTGACCCCAGGTATAGCCAGCCATAAAACCCTTTGAACAAAGGCCGAGGAAAATATTATCTGTTTCTATTCTATGCTTTTCAAATGAGAATAGGGATATGAACAGGAACCGGGGTCTCCCGTGGTCTAATGGCTAGCGCCTTGGATTCATAAGCGGGAGATGGTGGGTTCGATTCCCAACCTCCGGCAGGAATTTTATCATCCCACGGCTCGCTGGTGAAATTCCTCGCTACACCCTGGATGTCGGCGCTAATGACCTAGATGTAGATGTGCCGTAAAAAAAAAAAAAAAAAAAAAAAAAAAAAAAAACTGGAACCGCGCTAAGATGACGCAGTTCCTGCGAGTCGGACTTTTTTAGAAATTAATTCTGGTTGAGGAAGTTGTAACGCACTTTAGCGTAAATATCAATAAATAAAGACTTTGAAATCATGTCACTGGCGGACTATACTGACCTATGTATTTTACAGTAGTTGAAGGAATTAGCATTCGACTATAACATTTATGACTCGTAGCAGTCTATTTAAAGCTTATATTCCTTCGGAAGAATTATCTAGCAAATTTTTTTTCAGTTTAATTTCTATGTATTCTGTTGTCAGACAGACTCATGTTTATTCATTCTTCTTTATTATGGTGCTTTTTGCTAGCTTCAATCATTGAGAATATTCATACTGTCGAAATTAAATGGGTTTGCTCTCCTGGTAGGAAGGATATCCTTAATGGGGTCTATCCACTGACGTATCTGCTTCTTGATATTTCCACATACTAGGAAAAACGTACTATGCTATTTGATAGAAACTTTGTTGTTTTATGAACTTTATAACAAAATGCCAGTTGTTCAATTTGATTCACATACACTCAGCACCAAAAAAAAAAAAAAAAAAAAAAAAAAAAAAAAAAAAAAAAAAAAAAAAAAAAAATCGGGCTATTTTAATATTTTTTCTTTCGCTTGCCGATTATGTTTGATGTTTTCGTTTTTGTCAGTAATCTACCTCATGTAGAAAGGACTAAGTTCATTGAATTAATCGCTTCAGTATTAATAGAATCGAGGAGATAAGGCTCGGGATAAGCATTGGTCTCGAGGCTGGGTCTTTAATGGAGATGGGTGAGCTGAATCTTTTAAAAGATACATCTTTTTAACACGATATATCGATTTTTTGAATCGATCTCCAAGGGACGATCTTTTTGAGGAATAGATCTCCAAGGGCCGATCTTTTTAAAGAATCGAACTCCAAGGGCCGATCTTTTCAATGAATCGATCTTCCAGGGCCGATCTTTTTAAAGAATCGATCTCCAAGTGCCGATCTTTTCAATGAATCGATCTTCAAGGGCCGATCTTTTTAAAGAATCGAACTCCAAGGGCCGATCTTGCAATGAATCGATCTCCAAGGACCGATCTCTTCAAAGAATCGATCTCCAAGGGCCGATCTCTTCAAAGAATCGATCTCCAAAGGCCGATCTCTTCAAAGAATCGATCTCCAAGGGCCGATCTTTTTAAAGAATCGAACTCCAAGGGCCGATCTTTTCAATGAATCGATCTTCAAGGGCCGATCTTTTTAAAGAATCGATCTCCAAGGGCCGATCTTTTGAAGAATTGATCTATCTAGAATACTGTAAAATAACGTATTTTTTTATTTCAAATATTCAAATAATTAATCCCACCTCTTGTAACTCTATCTCATTTCTGAAGACGAAGAAGAAATTTTTATTTACAAAGTGAATATACAATATTTACATTTAGTCTTACGTGTTATTTATATATTTTAGATGTCACTTTATTTATTGGCTAACTACGTACACAATGATCTGAAGCATTGTTGAAAATTTGGGAAAACTTATAAAAAAAAAAAAAAAACCGAAGCAAAATACGTTTCAGTGAATTTCTGAAGAATTCTCATTTATTTAAATGAAGAATAAATTTACAGAACAGTGTCCTATGTCCAGTAACGGGCGTTAACTACACCAATAACTTTATACAACGACTCAATACTTTTTTTCTCTATTTTTCCATAACCATTTTTCTCTATTATTATTATTATTTTATTCTATTTTTTCTCATTTCATAAACATATGTATATACATATATATATATGTATTTATATATATGTATATATATACATATATATTTATACACATAATACCCATATATTTCAATATGATATAACAATACTAGTTTCATTATATATTATTTCTTATTTAGGTCGATTCGTAGTAGTGGGGATCAAATGAAAATCGATTTGATTCTAAATGAAATAGAAATTTCTTAGGTAATTGTGAGTAATCGTGAAACCGATGCATATCGAAGATCGATCCATATCGCAGATGGAATCATATCGAAGATCGATCCATATCTTAGATCGATCCATATCAAAGATCGATCCATATGGAAGATCGATCCATATAGAAGATAGATCCATATCATAGATCGATCCATATCGTAGATCGATCCATATCAAAGATCGATCCATATCGAAGATCGATCCATATTATAGATCGATCCATATCTTAGATCGATCCATATCGAAGATCGATCCATATCGAAGATCGATCCATATAGAAGATAGATCCATATCATAGATCGATCCATATCGTAGATCGATCCATATCAAAGATCGATCCATATCGAAGATCGATCCATATTGTAGATCGATCCATATCGTAGATCGATCCATATCGTAGATCGATCCATATCGAAGATAGATCCATATCGAAGATCGATCCATATCTTCTTAGCCTACATATTTTCATTTCGATTCAAATCAATTCAAAAGATCGATTCATATTCGAGAATCGCCCATCACTTCCTGACAGGAAGTTCGTCGGTTCGCACTCTTCGCCGTATAAGAGAGAGTAATAATCCATGTAAGAAGTCATACCGTATCCAAAACGTTGATAAAATCAATAGTTAAGTGCTAAAATTTTCTTTTTATTTTTAACCACTATTAATCGTGTGTACTTGTATCTAATAATAAGTATTTTTCTAATAATACTTATTTTCCGGAGTTTTCTGCTGAGTACATAGGTATAGCCTTTTCACGCTTCAGCGTCCACAAAAATGGTTCAGTTTTAATGAAAATATTTTGTGTTAAACTGAGGTCAAGTTCGTTAATCTGTGGAAGCTGCACGCTAGAAATCTCTTTTGTTGGAAAAAAATCATAATTCTTACGGGTTATAGAGGTATTTTGTCTTGAAAAATCATAATTCTTACGGGTTATAGAGGTATTTTGTCTTGAAAAATCATAATTCTTACGGGTTATAGAGGTATTTTGTCTTGAAAAATCATAATTCTTACGGGTTATAGAGGTATTTTGTCTTGAAAAATCATAATTCTTACGGGTTATAGAGGTATTTTGTCTTGAAAAATCATAATTCTTACGGGTTATAGAGGTATTTTGTCTTGAAAAATCATAATTCTTACGGGTTATAGAGGTATTTTGTCTTGAAAAATCATAATTCTTACGGGTTATAGAGGTATTTTGTCTTGAAAAATCATAATTCTTACGGGTTATAGAGGTATTTTGTCTTGAAAAATCATAATTCTTACGGGTTATAGAGGTATTTTGTCTTGAAAAATCATAATTCTTACGGGTTATAGAGGTATTTTGTCTTGAAAAATCATAATTCTTACGGGTTATAGAGGTATTTTGTCTTGAAAAATCATAATTCTTACGGGTTATAGAGGTATTTTGTCTTGAAAAATCATAATTCTTACGGGTTATAGAGGTATTTTGTCTTGAAAAATCATAATTCTTACGGGTTATAGAGGTATTTTGTCTTGAAAAATCATAATTCTTACGGGTTATAGAGGTATTTTGTCTTGAAAAATCATAATTCTTACGGGTTATAGAGGTATTTTGTCTTGAAAAATCATAATTCTTACGGGTTATAGAGGTATTTTGTCTTGAAAAATCATAATTCTTACGGGTTATAGAGGTATTTTGTCTTGAAAAATCATAATTCTTACGGGTTATAGAGGTATTTTGTCTTGAAAAATCATAATTCTTACGGGTTATAGAGGTATTTTGTCTTGAAAAATCATAATTCTTACGGGTTATAGAGGTATTTTGTCTTGAAAAATCATAATTCTTACGGGTTATAGAGGTATTTTGTCTTGAAAAATCATAATTCTTACGGGTTATAGAGGTATTTTGTCTTGAAAAATCATAATTCTTACGGGTTATAGAGGTATTTTGTCTTGAAAAATCATAAGAACCCACTTTCTTACTATCATGAAAAGTGGACAAAACTAGGATTTCGTTTAGGATTACTCCAGAAGTAGAAGAAGAAATTGAGTTGAAATTTTTTTTTTTTAGTATTTTTCATTCAAATCAAACTAATAATGATATCTAAAGGTTGAAGTGGAGAAATTATTCGAAGAAAAAAAAATGTTAACACAAATGAAAAAAAAAAAAAAAAAAAAAAGCTTTTCATATATTTTTTAATCCCTTATATCTGGAAAACAGTTTTGAGAATTGTGGTAACTGGAAGCAAATAAATTTCTAAGCAGGTTTTCTCATGCAACGTTTCGATAGGGCGACCACATTAGCAGAAATCAACGCTTAAAATTTAGAAAGTGCTAGTTTCGTTCCTTTGTTTATCACCGTTTGTCTTTTATTGATATTTCTTTTCTTTAATTGCTTCTAGCAATAAAAAGGGCTTGCCTTCAAAACTAGGCAGGTAAAGTGAGATGGGGGTTTTCTATGATTTTCTGGACGTGACAGAACTTAAGAGATCTAAAATTCTCTAATCAAGCGGACCATAAATAAAAAAAATAATTTACTAATTTAATACTTTTATTTAAATCAGCTCTACATGTTATACACCACTTTAGGTGCCTCTATAGGGGCTGCAATACTCTTGAACTACTCGAGGAGGGAGGTCGAGCATTCCTTACAAGAGGCAAGTCATGAAAGAGAGAACTACATATCGATGGCCTAAAATAAATACCTCGTATCTCAAAAATAAAATTAATTAACTTTTATACGTTACTAGCTGAATAGCCGTGCTTCGTCACGGCAGATAAGTAGTTATTTTATTGCATTAAATAATGTATCAACAAAATTAACGCTACAATTTAATTTTGCGTTGTTTATTATAGCATGGTTCCCGTCATACTTTATGTTATTCATCAATTGATAAGTTATCAAAGTATAATGTTTCTTGACACTGGGGCGCTCCGGACCAGTGTCGACAAACAGATAACCTAGAAGTAACCCGTTATATATAGGTTACCAGTAACAGGAGTTATACCAGTACAGATTAAAATTCGTTGTCAATAATAAATGTACGTTAAAATTTAAATAATTATGTTTATAAAGTGTTGTGCCTCTATGATTGATTGATCCTTGTATTCAACTCCTGTCGAATTTTCAGAACGAGAATCTGCGCCCTATTAAGACTTCCGAAGGATAAAAATAAGATCTCTCCCCCCCCCTTCTTTCTTTCTTTTTTGCGGCGCACCGACAAAACGCGCCGACATCAATGGTGCATCAACCAACCTTCTCAACCCTCAAGCGAGAAAAAGTCTTGCCGCCGGAGAGGGTCGACCCCCCCCCAATCTACCGCGAGTCTAAGGCCTTAGCGACTAGACCATGGGATGACCCTTAAGTATTGTACATAGGCCTCCGTATTATAATGAGTTTTACGCTAAGGCGAAAGAAAAAAATAGAATCGAACAGGCCGAGATGTGTATCACATTGTTTTTTGAGGTAGGTAATTTGTGATTTCGTAATGCACCTCGAAAACTGACGACCTATTCTTCGGTAATATGAACCAAATGAGGTCCATTAGCTTGAAGCGGTGTGTGCAGTCCTGCCTGTGGTAGCTGAAAAGCTTTAAGTACAGTCTTTAGTATTCAGGCGGACTGACTGACTAGCGGAACGCGGGATTCCTGCACAGCCCGGGGTGTGATGGGTCTCGATGCACAGCAGGTATATCCTGCGAGAGTTTGAGAGAGGATGAGTCGGCGAGGATACGGGAACTAAACACATACATGAAATAAATTATTTATATTATAATAATTCCGGCAGTTGTAATAATTACAACAAAGAGCATAACTATATTGATATGAAAATAGAAGTAGTCGGAGAACGGATATAATTGTTATATAAAACTGTGTGATATAGCAGCAAGGGTCTTCCTCTCGTAATAGTCCTGATTATAGCAAATTCATTTTTAAAACATCCTTCACGCAGAAGGTGCATTACAAAAATAACGCATACAAGTACAATATAACATTGAATAGTTTTGACCTCT
Source organism: Gonocerus acuteangulatus (assembly GCA_946811695.1). Taxonomy (NCBI): domain Eukaryota; kingdom Metazoa; phylum Arthropoda; class Insecta; order Hemiptera; family Coreidae; genus Gonocerus; species Gonocerus acuteangulatus. The sequence continues at coordinate 120,534,029 of OX328123.1, read as the reverse complement.
TATATATGTAATAATCAGCCAACTGATTTATTAATTTTTTAAATGTTATTCTATAGCAGGACTTCCCAACTACTAAAGCAGGACGCCCCACTTGAGGGGTGTAGAGAAATGTCAGCGTGGGCGTAATCGTTTCGTACACTTATTCAATTTTCATCCACCTTTTTGTGTGAGACAGCTTTTTTAGGTTCTAGTTTTACTAAAAACTAAACAGCGCAATCGTCTTGCCGTTGATAGCGATTTAATCATTGCTCTAGCAAAGACTGAACCCAGAATCGACCAACTGGTACAGAGTACGCAAGCTCAAGTAGTACTTTGTTTTTTTTTAACTCATTAGTACTTTATTAGTGGTTTTCAAGTGTACCTTTCTGTTAAAGATCCATAATAAATCCATATATTGTATATGTATTTGAAATTCTAATAAAAAAAGATTGTCGATAAAAAAATGTTTATTTCTTATTTTTGTTGTGAAACTTAATGAAAATATTATTGAAAATATTAATGAAATGGGCATGAAAATATTATTTTTGGTTTAGGAGGGCTCGTCGAAATAAAGGTTGCGAAACCCTGTTCTAGAGCATAACCCAAATTTCAATTATTATTATTTATTTTAGTTTTGTCATCAATAGACGATAAAACGTAATCTTTTTCCGTAATATCTTCTGTAGTAATAATTCTCCTTATGTTTCCATGTTAAAATGTCCACAAGTATGTTGTGTCCGTGAATGTATTGTGTTCTGTTCAATTGACCCAACAAAAGGAAGTATCTGTTTGTTGGGTCAATTAACGAAAAATCAATTTCACTAAAGTGCTTTGATTATCCTTTCTTTTTTAAATATTGTTGTAAAAATTTGTTTGTTTTAGGTATTTCATAAGGTCATCAATGTACTGGCTACCATCGTTTAGTAAGTCGGTCAAGAAGTTGGGTAATTTCAATTTTGTCCTGAGTCTACACTCTGTCAGTATGTGCTTTATTGAGAGGCCAGTATTGCAGTATGTACATGTCGGTCTGTCTTTTCTCGTCATAATGTAGGAGTGTGTCAGTCGTGTATGGCCAATCCTTAGACGGCATAAAACCACTTCTTCTCGTCTATTTGATCTTTTACTCGATGACCATTCGTGTACAGTGTGCTTGATTTCTCGAAGCTTGTTGTCAGTCGTGTTATACCAGGATTCTTGCCATCTATCTGTTACATATCTCTTAGATAAGGCTTGAAGATCCTGGTATGTCATGTAATGTACGTCCTGAATTTTAATGAAATGATTTTGTGGTTTTATACCTAGACAAATGTAAACAGATATAAAAAGGTAAAATGAAATCTCAATGGGAAGCAAGTTCTTGGGCACCACAAAGGGAATCTGGCAGTATCTTAAGCGGGAATTACTCCATTTCAACACTGATTTCTCCTGATGACGTCGCTCTATCAAGACTCGTACAAAAGTCTCATTTGTAGTAAATCTAAGAACCTGTTGAATAAATACACTACATTTACTACGATTTCCCAACATAGTACCAGATTTACAAGAATATAATCGAAAATCCAAGAAACATTTTACCGAATAACTGCACTTATAACACGAGTACTTATAAAACGATTGCCTGGAAGACTAGTAAAGCAAAATGCACAGCGTTACGATTGTTTTCCGATAGACGGTTAACATACTTGACTTTTCAAATTACACACAGCATTATTACTCCAAATATCATGAAATTCGGTTCTTTTTGTGTGTATATATAACACACACACACACACACACACACACAAACACACACACGCACAGAATTAACAGGCTACAAGAACCCAAAGGAGCAGCCTATACTGTAGAGGTATCTGATTCTTGAATATACATCACACTGAGAGAGAGGTATGGTCAGTAGTATGATCCAGCCACCTGATTTTCTCCTTTGGAGGTCCCCATTCATAAATTAATTAAAAGCTGGGTGGGCCAAGGGACGGCCAAGATCCTCCAGCATAATAACCAATACCTTACAGCGGCGCGTGGCCGTCCCTACAGTACCGCGATCTGTCTACCTGTCCTGGCTCCTGTTCATATAATTTTCTCGGGTATTGTAGGAAAGCTTTGCATTTTATTTTATTAACTTTTACTTTTTAGCTCTTGGTATGTAGGTTGAATTATGTAATTATATGCTTCAATCGAATTTTTTTATGATATAGACACTAATTAACGAAGTCAAATACATAAATATCCTCTTTTTTAAAATAAAAATATAACCCATAAAAAAAAGATAACTCATCCTCCTTTTCGACTTAAGGACAGCAGCAGATATATTTGTCAAAGCTGTAGGGACAAATTAGCAAAGGTAGGCTAGCCTCACCCCATATATATATATATATATATATATATATATATATATATATATATATATTAGATTCATCGTTATTTTTGTGGAAGGGAGGGAGGAAACGCGCAAAAACGGATAGATACTATCCACTATTTGAATTTCACAGTGTTCATTTTGTTGCCTTAACTTCCGCTGGTATACTGAATTATTTAATATTTACCTCAAGACCAATAATCACTTTCGAAGAGAAAATTAATTTTGTCCACGCACTAAGATGTGCTGGAATTCAGCTGTGGCCCGAAGCCTAAAGGAGTTTCACTTAAAGATAGCGATGCTAACAGATCCGAGGGTTTGTAGGCCAGTACTGTTGGGATTCGAAGCAGGGTCAGTCCATATCAGATCATCCAGGCCATGAAACCCATGTCCTCAGAATTGCCTGAAACTTTTTTTATTTGTTGAACTGGTCATTCTAATGATATATTCCAAATTTTAGTTAGATATCTTCAATACTTTTTGAGTTATGAATTTTTAAAGTTGTCTATAAAACTTGTTTTTTCTTTTACTGACGATTTAAGTCACAGCGACTTTCATTTACTAAAAAAATCATTACTCTGTTAACGTTAATGATATCTCAATGGGATTTTCACCAAAATGGTCACAATAATATTTTGAATATGGAAAAAATATATTTACTATGGGTTATCTTTCTGGTTGCTAAGTATATTTATTTAAAAACAAAATTTTAACTTAAAATAAATTAAAAACATAAAAATTTCAAAAATCGATAAAAATAAAAGGCGCTCCATAAAATCAAGTTCTTTTTTCATGGATACATTCATAAAAGTATAAACTATTAGATTTTAAAAGAAAAACTCTGGGATTTTGCTGTTAAGTATTCTTAAATCAATAAAATAATATAAATTCCTTCTTTTTTTTTTTTTTTATATAATTACCTACTTAAACGTGGTCAATACCTGAATGGGTGTTTTGGGGAAATTAAAAGGGTGGTGACCTGTAGATAGCCCGGCGCTAAAAGCCAAATAGTTGATGCGCCGTAAAAAAAAAAAAAAAAAACAAAAAAAACATACCTACTTAATGATTAATATAAGTGTACTGAAGCTACATTTACTATTACTAGGTTAATCTTAATATAAACTTATGTAAATAAACTATTTTTAAAGTTTACTATGAACTTAGTTTTTTATTATTCTAATTGACTACAGTGAAAACTAATCGTTTGTGTTGCAAAATGAAGCCAAGATTATTATTGGAACAACAACAGTTGTTCTTTTCATCTATTTGTGATCTATACAAGACAAGAAAACACCAAAGAACTGGAAGTTTCCTATCTCTGTGAGGTATCTGATGACTTGGAAGATGATGTGGCATTTTCGTCTACGAAACTCAAAAGGTCGTCACAACATTTCTGAAATTAATTATCCAGAAGTAAAAACTGTGATGGTGTTTTCTGCTACCAGTCATGGGAAGTCCCCTCGTGATGGTATTGGCGGAATTATCAAGCGGATTGTAATAAAAGCAAACCTTCAATGTACTCCAGGAGCCAAACATTTTTTGGCTTTTATATCACAAAAATAGATAACATAAAGCTTACTCTACTTAAAAAGGAAACAATAATAGATTCTAGGCAAAAACCGGAGGATCGTTTCAGTTCAGCCAAGACTGTGTCCGGAACACGTAGTTTTTACTATTTTTAACAAAAATTTTACTTACTTAAATTTTCGGAAACTGCCAAAACTAAGTTTATAATAAACTTTAAAAATAGTTTATTTACATAAGTTTATATTGAGATTAACCTAAGTAATAGTAAATGTAGCTTCAGTACACTTATATTAATCATAAAGTATTTCTTTTTTTTTCTACGGCGCATCAACTATTTGGCTTTTAGCGCCGGGCTATCTACAGGTCACCACCCTTTTATAATCCCCAAAACACCCATTCAGGTACTGACCACGTTTAAGTAGGTAATTATAAAAAAAAAAAAAAAAAAAAAAAAAAAAAAAAAAAAGGAATTTATATTATTTTATTGATTTAAGAATGCTTAACAGCAAAATCCCAGAGTTTTTCTTTTAAAATGTAATAGTTTATATTTTTATGAATGTATCCATGAAAAAAGAACTTGATTTTATGGAGCGCCTCCTCTGTTATCTTTCTGGTTGCTAAGTATATTTATTTAAAAACAAAATTTTAACTTAAAATAAATTAAAAACATAAAAATTTCAAAAATCTATAAAAATAAAAGGCGCTCCATAAAATCAAGTTCTTTTTTCATGGATACATTCATAAAAGTATAAACTATTACATTTTAAAAGAAAAACTCTGGGATTTTGCTGTTAAGTATTCTTAAATCAATAAAATAATATAAATTCCTTCTTTTTTCTTTTTTTTTTATAATTACCTACTTAAACGTGGTCAGTACCTGAATGGGTGTTTTGGGGATTATAAAAGGGTGGTGACCTGTAGATAGCCCGGCGCTAAAAGCCAAATAGTTGATGCGCCGTAAAAAAAAAAAAAGAAATACTTTATGATTAATATAAGTGTACTGAAGCTACATTTACTATTACTTAGGTTAATCTCAATATAAACTTATGTAAATAAACTATTTTTAAAGTTTATTATAAACTTAGTTTTGGCAGTTTCCGAAAATTTAAGTAAGTAAAATTTTTGTTAAAAATAGTAAAAACTACGTGTTCCGGACACAGTCTTGGCTGAACTGAAACGATCCTCCGGTTTTTGCCTAGAATCTATTATTGTTTCCTTTTTAAGTAGAGTAAGCTTTATGTTATCTATTTTTGTACTATAAAAGCCAAAAAATGTTTGGCTCCTGGAGTACATTGAAGGTTTGCTTTTATTACAATCCGCTTGATAATTCCGCCAATACCATCACGAGGGGACTTCCCATGACTGGTAGCAGAAAACACCATCACAGTTTTTACTTCTGGATAATTAATTTCAGAAATGTTGTGACGACCTTTTGAGTTTCGTAGACGAAAATGCCACATCATCTTCCAAGTCATCAGATACCTCACAGAGATAGGAAACTTCCAGTTCTTTGGTGTTTTCTTGTCTTGTATAGATCACAAATAGATGAAAAGAACAACTGTTGTTCCAATAATAATCTTGGCTTCATTTTGCAACCCAAACGATTAGTTTTCACTGTAGTCAATTAGAATAATAAAAAACTAAGTTCATAGTAAACTTTAAAAATAGTTTATTTACATAAGTTTATATTAAGATTAACCTAGTAATAGTAAATGTAGCTTCAGTACACTTATATTAATCATTAAGTAGGTATTTTTTTTTTTTTTTTTTTTTTTTTACGGCGCATCAACTATTTGGCTTTTAGCGCCGGGCTATCTACAGGTCACCACCCTTTTAATTTCCCCAAAACACCCATTCAGGTACTGACCACGTTTAAGTAGGTAATTATATAAAAAAAAAAAAAGAAGGAATTTATATTATTTTATTGATTTAAGAATACTTAACAGCAAAATCCCAGAGTTTTTCTTTTAAAATCTAATAGTTTATACTTTTATGAATGTATCCATGAAAAAAGAACTTGATTTTATGGAGCGCCTTTTATTTTTATCGATTTTTGAAATTTTTATGTTTTTAATTTATTTTAAGTTAAAATTTTGTTTTTAAATAAATATACTTAGCAACCAGAAAGATAACCCATAGTAAATATATTTTTTCCATATTCAAAATATTATTGTGACCATTTTGGTGAAAATCCCATTGAGATATCATTAACGTTAACAGAGTAATGATTTTTTTAGTAAATGAAAGTCGCTGTGACTTAAATCGTCAGTAAAAGAAAAAAGTCCGTCACGCAGGAGCTGCATAACTAAGCACTTTCCTCAGAATTTGGGTAGTGTAGACTGCTTTCCAGAACAATTTGCTTAAAATATCCTACATAAATAAAATAAAAACATGAATAGTTCTCTTTTAAATTTGTAATGAGTAACTGATCAATTAATAATTTGCTTCCAGAGTTATGTTTACACATGGTACCTACTACACTACGTAATAAATACAAAAATCCTCATATTATCGTATTTTGATCTAACGCAGGAACAGAATACAGTCACTCTAGTGGTAGAAAGCGCTCCTTGCGGCGGCTTCGTGAACCTACGTCTGACGGGCTTTTCTATTGAAATATATTACAAATTAAACCCCCGCTTTCCGATTGACCGATTCAGCTCATTTCTACAACACTTCTTTCTCATGAGTTACCCAAGACGTATACCGCGTTTCGTTACAATACAGCAGAAATTACGACCGGTATGAGTATATTAAGAATTTGGGTCAGGAGTAAACCCCCCCTTCTAATGAACCGATTTAGTTTATTTTTACAACACATATTTACCTGTAGATTACCACTACGAATACCGAGTTTCGTCGAAATATACCAAAAATCACGGCTGGTAGTGGCGAATTGGTATTGTGGGTCCGGAGTAAACCCCCCCTCCTAATGAACCGATTTAGTTTATTTTTACAACAGTTATTTACCTGTAGATTACCACTACGAATACCGAGTTCCGTTGAAATATACCAAAAATCACGCCTGGTAGTGGCGAATTGGTATTGTGGGTCCGGAGTAAACCCCCCCCCCCTTCTAATGAACTGATTTAGTTCATTTTTATATCTCACATTTCTCTCTATATTACCACTACGAATACCAAGTTTCGTTGAAATATAACAAATACTACGGCTGACATAGTCAAATTAGTGTTTTGGGTTCGGGGTAAACCCCCCCTTCCGGTGGACCGACTTTGGTGGTTAACGAACTCGTTCAATCGTTTGCTAATTGAACGCTATATACCAAGTTTCGTGACGAAAAAACAAAAACTCTGGCCGCTATCGTGTTAACAGACACATATATATATATGCATATATATATATATATAGATATATATAAATTTTAACGGGGGTCATTTTCGGTGTCTACTAGGTAGGATCGATAAAGATTTGAAGACATTTTTCAGAAATTCCGTCATGAGTCCAACCTCAATAGCTACTTTCCTTCGGAGGAAAGTGCTAAAACAAGTTTTATAGACAACTTTAAAAATTCATAACTCAAAAAGTATTGAAGATATCTAACTAAAATTTGGAATATATCATTAGAATGACCAGTTCAACAAATAAAAAAAGTTCCAGGCAATTCTGAGGACATGGGTTTCATTTCACTATTTAGCTGGATGATTTGAAATGGACTGACCCAGCAGCCTGTAGTCCAAAGTAGAAACCAATCGCTTATCATATTACACTTTGCATTTTACCAGCGCCCTTACACAATTACGCAAAGAATATTAGTGGAGAGCAGATTTTTTTTTTTTTTTTTTTTTTTTTTTTTTTTTTTTTTTTTTTTTTTTTTTTTTTTGGCCCACCCAAAAAAAAACAGGGAAACTTCGTGTGAGAGCTCTTAATTTTGTACGTTAATAGCTTGCAAGTTCACTTGCTATAGGATTGCTAACGTAGTGTAAAGAGTAAAATAATTTGTATGACGATTACTTTAACCGTTTCCAGAAAATTGTATAAAACTAGTATTCCCAACTAAATTACCTAATTAACTAAATTTTGTTGTTGTTAAGTTGAAATTCAGAAACCATGCAGTTCAGTTGTAAATATTCATAGACGTTTGTCATTTGTCCAAACTAAGATATTTAAATTTTAATTACGTTTGGAGTTTTTTTCGATGGGATGTTTTCAGGCGAAGGAATAAGCGCTAAAATCTGAAGATGCTAGAATGTAATTGTAATTATCCCAGCCAGACGACTTGATTTTTGAAAAAGAAAACGATTTAAGAATTAAATTTTTTTTTTCTGGATTATAATCCGGATCTTCAAATTTAATAAATAATTATTTATTAAATTTGAAGATGTCAGATTTGTGCAAAACTATTACGAGTGTGTTGAGAAATAAGAAGCAAAAAAAGGGTTATTCAATATTTTGTTGGGCGTTCAAACGTTTGAGCCCAACGTTGAACGTTCAAAGGTTATTTTGTACTTTTATACCATATTTTAGTACAAGAGATTCTGGGTTCATTATCCCAGTCCGACATTTGATTTTTGAAAAAAAAAAAAAAAAAAAAAAAAACCATTTGAAAATTAAAATATATATTTTCTTAATTCTATGTAACATATGGGAATAGCAAATAAATTAAGCAAACGTTTTTCATAAATATTCTCAGGAAGAAGGCAACGTATTTGAGCACTTAACCACTGCGATATTAATTAATTTTAAGACCCTACGAACATGTCCTCCAAGGTTGTAGAGGAAGAAATCGGTTCTGCTAATGAGATAATGCGCGCAGAAGAAAATGAATTGGAAGAAGAGATGGATTACGATTATGAGAGCGTTCCTTGTGAAAAAAATATTGAAAACAAGACGCCGAGCGAGATGGATTCCAGAGGACTGTTGCAGAAATTCAAATACAATGGAAAATCGCTATATGAACATCTTGTCCGGTTAATGGAATACATAATCTCTACAAGGCCGGACAATACTATAGATTATTTTGACCAATTTAGTCGGGCATTCAGGGCACCAAAAGGGCCAGCTAATGTGTCAGATTATTTGGACGGAGCACTCAAAAAAACCAGAATGTATTCAGCCCTTTTTTCTGGGAGTGTGAAGTATGGAAACATGTCAGAAGAAGTTGATCCTGAAGAAGAAGAGGACGAAAGACCATTTAAAAGTAGCGTAACATCTTTTATTGAAGCAGCGGATTATTTTCGGGAGATTGACGTCGGTTTGCCGAAGCATGTCATATATCAGATAGATGCTTCAGTTCGGCATCTCTCAACGAGGGAAGGAATTCAGAAAGCGAGGTTCTGGGGAATGATATTCGGAATAAAAAGGAGTTACATTATTGCCGAATGTGATCTGACGCATTCAGAAATGGAACTCAGACGCCGCGAAGAAAACTTACCTGCGGAGGAGGGAGACGAAGAGCAAGAAGAAGAAGAAGAACCCTCTATCCCAGCACAGCCATCTTTTTTCGGATTCTCTAGTTTTTTTATAAATGACCCTGAGGAAATGGAAAATCCTTTTAAGAAATTAGCGCAATATCGGTTACCTCCATTACCACAACCGATAAAAAAGCAAATTATCGAAATGAAAAAAGAAAGTATAGGCGAAGGTGCAAACAAAAAGGTGTACTACGTTTGTCATGAACCCGGAGATGAATGGATCGAACTTCCAGATGTACAACCAGATCACATTGTTATTGCTCGCCAAATAAGAAAATACTTTCAAGGAAACCTTTCAGCTGAAGTAGTTTGTTACCCTCCTTTTCCCGGGAAGGAGAGGGAATATCTTAGGGCTCAGATAGCTAGGATTTCAGCAGGTACGCACATTTCGCCTATTGGCTATTACCAGTTTGGAAGCTCGGAGGAAATGGAAGCAGAAGAACAAAACGAAGCGGAAATTATCGTCAATTTAGACTACGAAGTAATGCCATATCAAGATATGTTGAGTACGGCTTTTTGGGTGCATCACGTTCCGCACATTTTGAGGATAGGTAGAACTACATACTGGGAACCAATGAAAACTTTTGACGAAGAAATCGAGGATGAAGAACGTGAAGTAAAAGAAGAAAGCGCCCCTAAAGAAATGGGACCGCCTTTGTTGACCCCATTATCAGAAGATATTAACATGTTCGGTGTGACTCCTTGGACAATCAAAGCGACTTCTAAGCTAATACCAGGAAGTGGTGCTATAGGCGTTTCCTCGAATTTATGGCCTGGAGCATACTGCGTTTGTAGAGGACGGTTTTTCGAAAATGTCTATTTAGGATATGGTGTAAAATATTGTGATGGCTATTCGCCAGTTCGACCTCCACTTCCCAAAAAGGAATACCAAGTCGGCCCAGAAATTACCGAAGCCAACGATCCTACTCCAGAGGAAGAAGAGGAATGGAGGAAGGCCCATGAACCTCCTCCTATACCACGTTATGCTGGGGAAGGCGAAGAGGGCGAAGAATTAGGACCGATCTACCCAGAACCTGATTCCGATGTTTCTTAAATATAGTTTTTAAAAAGTTGTGTTCCTTATTATTTAAATGTTAACGTCCACTTATAAATAACACCGATTTTTGGGACGTGATAGTTGCTAAGCCTTCAAAATCTTAAGCACTGATTCCTTCAAATTAGATCGTCCCATTGAAAATTGCACGAGGACTCTTTTTGTAAGAAATTTATTAAACATTCCAATTTTCACGTTCCAAATATTTAACAACTGTTTTTCAGGAAGCGCGGTAGCCGTGAGTACTTAGGCGTGGGCACTCTGTGTCTGAGGCCGTGGGTTCGATTTCCACTAGTTGTGTTGGCTTGGAAACCTTTGGGAAAAAGAAAAACCATCAGCCCTGTCCTAACCAGAATATGGTGGTAACCTATAGAAATTCGGTGCCAATTATAAAGTTTAAAACTGGGCACATTATAGTTGTTGGGCACATCCCTAATTCGTATCGGTTTGTTTGCATCTTTCCTGTGATTGGTCTTTGCCGGTCGGCGATCTTCGTTTCAAGAAGAACAATCATCAACAATTCATCTCAATTACAAATGCTCATTTTATTAGCATATCGCAAGTATATTGTTACAATGAAATAGCTTTCGTATAATTTTCCAATTAAAAAATGGTAACTTAATTAAAATAACGTAGAATTAATTAAACTTAAATCATATTAAAATGAAAATCAGATATTACAACAAATTTGGATAAAACGACGCCACTCTTCTTATCTTCGAAGGTTTTGTTCTTCTGTGATCTGGATGTTGAATGTTACCAAAGCTTCTTTGAAGTTCCTGTACAGCAGAACAGGACTCGCCGACCATTGGTTTCCAGCTTCTGTAACGACGCGTTCCAGCTCCTCTCTGTAATTCTTGGTCAGTCGACTGTTATATATGAGGTGTAAGTCTGTTCTGCGTACACAAGCAGCTGAGTCTCTTACTTTTTAAACCCGCCGAAGTATGAATTTATCTGTCCTTTTCCTATCAGAAGCTGTGTAAGTCTGAACGACTAAAATATTTTTATTTATTTCATTTATTATTTCAAATCGTAACAAAACTTTATTTCTTCGAGCATAACCATGGAATAGTCCGTTGTTCACATTTATTACTGCAGAGAAGGCAATCAGTCGCTGGAGGAGCAACTTTTTCTTTATTTCCTTGACGAAGCAATGTGTCCTGCAACATACAAAAGTACTTAATTAATTTTTTTTTGCAGTTTATAATATTATCAAATGATTTTGATATTTGTTATACAAAATATTCCAATTTAGTGCTAGTTTACAAGGCCTCATATATCCAAAATTGACACTACTTTTTTTAATTTAATTCGAAGGCATTTGCATGAAGAATCCGAGCACAATACCCATTTTCGAAAGACTTTTTAATTTAAAGTTTTCATTGATGAAATGATTAAAATGTTAATTGTGCTTTTCTACATTTCTCCTTTCTTCAGTTGAATGAGTCTCAAATAATAATTGCATTGTATTCCTGCAATATTAAACAACTAACGACGGATTAGACGAGGAAGATTAAAGAATTAAGAGCAGAAGACGTATTTAATGAAAGGTATTTTCAGATTCTTTTTTTTTTATTTATTTTTTATATTATTTTTGGGAGGTCTTAAGATTTTATTGCAATGTAATATTACTGTTCGTTTAATTTTTTTCGAAGCTTAAGTATAAATGGTTATAATCGATAATAATAATATTCTCAGAAGAATTTTAGTGCTTGAGTCTACCAAAAAGGTGCAATCCACACTTCCAATAATTATAAAGTTTGCCAAGAATTCTTCATGGTGTCACTAAAATTTCGCACACTACCCGATATGTTCCTTAGATATATCACCTTCCTTAGAATATCACCCTTTTCGAATTTCAGAAGATCTATACACAAGCTATGATTTTGGCATAGATTGCTAATATTCAGCTGGTAACCGTATCTACATTACATTTATTTATTTTTAGACGGCGTATCGACATCTAGGCTATTAGCCATTAGGCTGCCAACCTTCCTGAATATCTATAATGGAGCGTGGAAATTCTCTCAACGGGCCCTGCAATGAAAAGCTCAACATGCTGCAGACGGGACTCGAATCCCCTTCACCTGCAAGAGAATCCAAGGCGTTAGCCACTGGGTCACGGGGACACCCCGTATCTACATTATATTTATTTATTTTTAGACGGCGTATCGACATCTAGGCTATTAGCCATTAGGCTGCCAACCTTCCTGAATATCTATAATGGAGCAGGGAATTCTCTCAACGGGCCCTGTAATGAAAAGCTCAACATGCTGCAGACGGGACTCGAATCCCCTTCACCTGCAAGAGAATCCAAGGCGTTAGCCACTGGGTCACGGGGACACCCCGTATCTACATTACTGTTTCTACTTATGATTCCCCCGCTCACCCCTTTCCCATCCAAACGTTTGCTTTTCATGAGGCCCTTTCACAAATTTCAGACGTGATGAGTTCCAAATGGGCTTATGCATTGGAAACACGCCAATTAACCAGGAATGAGGAACTGAAGTAAATGCTTTCTTATGCAAACATAAATGTAACGAAGAATGAATATGATACATACAACTATGTTGTAATCAGGATATTTGTCGTTGACCGCAACTGAAGGCTCCTCTTTTTTTGAAATCGGTTTACTCAGAAGAATTTTGAAATAATCAATAAGTATACGCATTTCCCCGCTGCGCACGAGCATCGAGTAGAATTTTCTGCCGTCATCCTTGGTGAGGCGTTCTGTGTTCCCGAACTCCCGCCGGTATGATCGCCAGATCTGAATAAAGAATTAACAACTACTTATTTACTCGTATATATAAATGTTATTAATTATTGATGCTGCAAACGTTTAGCAAGGTGTGTCCACTCTCATCTGCCCTCTCTATAATAGGAATAGACAGTCATTACAAAGAACTAGATGAACCGAATTTCACAAATGAATTTGGCTACAAGTTGCAATACAATGCTGACTGTTATTCTCACAGGCTTCAGTCAGGTCTAACATATGTGCCGGGCAGTTGTCCAAGCCGTATGCTCCTGGTTACTTGGCGGCACCACAATGTAAAGCACAGCCTGATTGCGTTGCTGGAGGAGAATTACCATAAATGCCATGAAGATATATATGCCATCGACAAGGAAGGCTTTTCTAGATACATGGATATCGTCGCCTTTTCACTAAAGGGCCGACGTTCTTGACCCAACGTTCCGATTCGAAACGAATGATCATGGCTAACAACTTCTATACATACACCTATCGCTTTATTTCTACTGCAAATAAATTAAGGATACCTAATTAAGTTTCACTACAAAAATTTTCACAACCTCAATGCACCGCGTTCATGGTATATTATGGCAAACAAAAACGCCTACTAATATAAGGCCTTTTTAACCTATTCATACACATAAGGCTTCCTGAGTACCAGCAATTGTCAATTTTTCAGTTATATATAAGTGTTATAAAATATTGCCGTACTTTTCACTAAAAACTGATAAAAAACTATATGGTGAGAAAACGGCGCCTGAACTAGTAATGAAATGAAAAAAACAAAACAAAATTAGGGCGTTATTTTACAAGTAATTAGGTCTAAAAAAATGTAAGTTGAAATGCCATTGACCATAGGTTAAGGCTTTCTTCCACTGTTCCAGCACTGTTCAGCATAGCGTAATTTTTGTCGTATATCATAGACATACTTGGACTTAAATACATTAAACCAATGTATAACACGCATGACTTTGTGCGCCAGAAGTGATTTAATTTGCCACATATTAAAAAATAACAAAACATTGTCTGCTTTCAGATAAATAATATGCTGTGCAGCCTATCTAATCCTCTGAAATTTGGCATCCACATTAAAAATGAAATAACTTAGGAGGATGAATTAACTTATCATGCTGTGATATGAAGCTCAGTGCCATAATATGTCTCCGAGCTTAATAAGAAAAGATCCGAGCTCAAATCTTAGCCTGGCGAGTTAATCCCTAATTATTTCTCTAAAGCTTTAATAGATATCTGATTTAACATGAACTAGTTGATAATACTATTATTCTTACTGCCTCATTTTTTAGACATCTTTTGCACACAGGATCCTTAGCTTTTAACTTCTTGACTGAAATAATTTTTTTCTTCAACCATTTCTTTAACAATTTTACTATCAAATAGAGACGTGAACCCGATCTCCGTTGTCTGGCTATTCTCAAATTCATATTCGTTTCCAAATCAACTAATATTTGCACGTCAGTCGATAAGGATCTTTCGAAGGACATAATCTCACCCTCCATTGACCTTAAGTCAAATATTTTCTCTCTACGGTAAATAATCTTTTCCATTTGTGTAATATGCTGAGCAAGGATTTTCTCGGCTACATGTAATGCCGGCATTGTTTTATTCGGATCAATTCCAGCCATCCAAAAATCTATTACATTTGCTCCTTCCATTTCTAGTTCCATTCTTCTTTCTACTATTTCTCTCTCCTAGGGAACAAAAAATATGTAAGCAGACGAATTCAAAATATATGTATAGATATCCGTATATCTAATTGCACTATTCATTATCCTAATTACCGCTAGATCTCGTGCGGGCCGAGCATCTCCACAGGTGTGAAGGGTGGGCTCCATCTACATACACCATAGGTTCGCGGCACTCCCGGTCTAGGCGGGCCGGTATCGTTACTTCTGTACCATTATTCCTGTCTTACAGTTGTATAAAAATTAAATGGTTTTTCTTTGTATGCTCTTTCGATCATTGCTCGTTTTTGGAGGGAAAGAATGCAAAAAAAACTACGAGACAAGCCGGTGTTAGTGAGTACAGAACCCGAGGCCGCATATATGCGCCTACAGCGCTGGGGGCAAGGCTTTTCACGCCTGCATATATGCGTCTAGAGCGCTGGGGGCACGGCTTTTCACGCCCGCTTATATGCGCTCAGAGCGTTTGAAGGGTTAAGAGGGATTGGATTATTCAGGCCTTAAGAGCTATTCAAAAATGAATGGACACATTTCTTCAAACTGAAAATAATTTAAGTTCCTAGAATGATTCCTAAAATTCAATCTTTCAGGCCAAGAAACAATTTACGATAATATTTTAACTACAATTTTGAATTGCACTGCATAATTTCGTTTCAGAACACGATTGAACATGACTTCAGTAGGTAATATCGCCCCAAAACTAAAATCTTTAAAGATCAAGGAACACATACTATTGTTTTTTCAGTCCGAAATGCATGCAATTGAATTTGTACCCAACAAAAATTGATAAAGGGGGGATGGTTTTCAGTGTTAGTATTGAAAAATAATAAACATTGAAAACTATCTCCCTTGTCTGACCATGCAAAGCCTTCCCTGATCCTAAACGTGGAAATTTGCCAATGTGAGAACTGTGCAGGGAAGAAACGGGAATATATTACTTCCAGAAGTTCACGTATGGGCAATTGAACTACAAGGTTTATCTGAACGGGCTACAGTATAACTAGCTCTTATTGTTATATAAAATATTTTGGTACTTTTTTGATCTTGTCCAGCAATATCTTTCTTTCCTTTTCTCTTTTAAGATGTCTCAATCTCCGTATTCTTAAAACCTTCTTCGTGCAGTCCGACTTCCTTATTCTTTCAAATATCTTATGATATTCTCGGTGTATAAACGTTTTTTCCAATTCCAACTGATCATCTTCGTCGTGTTCTACTTCATTCTTCGGCAAAATTGGAGCGTTTAAGTCTGTTAGAATGAGAAAATAAATTGAGACAATTATCTCAAAACTGTGATTCTTTTTATCACCAATTTATATGATTAGTTAAAGGTCATATATTTTAAACACTTTAACTCATCTCTTCATGACGCAAAACATATACAGGAGGTACGTGAGGTAGTAAATTGCTTTTAATATATGCCCTTCTGGAATAATTCGATTCTCACTAGGGGTGGTGGCTTTTATTTGGAAAAACGAAAAGCATCAGCCCCATCCTGGCAAGAAAAGGGTGGTGGCCTATAGATAAACTGTCCTAAAATTCTGAGTTGATTATAATAGACGTTAAAATTTAAATAAATAAAAAAATAGAGTTTAAGTGCACGCCGACATTTGTTTTTACGTTTTTATTCTTATTTAGGTTAAAATGACCTATATGACGAAAATCTGTGTTTAGGCACTGATAGCTCAGAATTACCCATTTAAATTTTAACGTTAACTTTTGAATAAAAACGATTTTTGGGACGGGTTATCTACAGTTTACCACCCGGATAGGGCTAATGTCTCTCCTTTTGAAAGAATAAAACCCATGATTCAAGTGCTAAAGCCTTAACTCTCACGGCTACCAGGCCTCGGATCTCTTACTTTAAGATCATAGACGATAATATTAACTTACTTTTAACATATGATCTTATAGAGTGTGTCAAAAGTTTCTTAATCCTAACGTCATGAGTCTGCCAGTCAAAGACTTCTGGATTAATTAAATCCGGATCTAGAATGTCAATATCCGAATCCTTATCTTCGTCAGAACTCTTGTAAGATGTTAGTTCAGGTTCATTCCACAAGCTGGCAGTTATGGAGTCCGCTATCTGCATGAAGGTAAAATCGTCTTCATCGTTTGTCACGGAAATATTGAAGTTCCTCACTTCATCGATGACACTCATGCTTACTTAGAAGATTGTGTGTTTAATACAGATAATAACTTTGAAATAATCTTTCATATGTTCAATCTGTATAGAAAAAATATATTGAACATACGTCAATTTATAAAAAAGGTTTATATATGTCTGTTAACTCGATACATGCAGGAGTATGTGTTTTTTTGGGTATTTTTGCGAAGACCACACCCAGTTACTTTTAGTAGTGATTTCAGTGATTTTAAGCACTTATTTTGATTACTATGTTTGTATCATAGGGTTTCTTACTAACCCTTAAATAATTATTTAAATTTTAACGTCTATTATTATTAACTAAGAATTTTAGGACGGGTTATCTATAGGTCACCACCCTTTTCTAGCCAGGATAGGGCTAATGCATCTTCTTTTTTCTAAAGAAAAGCAACAACCCCATAGTGGGAATCGAACCCACGACCCTTGGCATGGAGTTAATTTATTTATTAAGGGCTTCAAAATTGATCGACTTGGCATGGGGTGTTATGCATTTTTCAATAAAAAACATATGATAGAAATACATTAATAAAAGTCACTGTTTAAAATCACTACAGATACTTGAAAGTAACTGGATGTGGTCTTTGCAAAAATACCTGGTTCTTTTCGCCACGATACATGGTATCTAGCATTCCCCTGACAAATGATTGAACGAGATTTTGGCCACCTGGAGAGGGGGTTTATTCCACATCGAAATTACTAATTTGCCCACACCGGTCGTAATTTCTGTTCTATTGTAACGAAACTCTATATACGTTGTGGGTATTTGAAAAGAAAGATATGTTTTGAAAATAAGCGAAATTGATTGATTAGAAATTGGAGTTTACTACGACTAGGGACGCTCAACTGAAAAGCTGCATTCGTATTCTTCGCTGTTTTGATTGTGGGATGTCCTCTTTTTACATGAGGACACTTCTACTATTCATCAATACGATTCACGTTGTGACGTACCTACTTTGCTTTATTTAAGTATACAACTTTGAAGCCTTATTTATTCATACACGTGTATAGACATATATATATATATATATATATATATATATATATATATATATATATATATGTATATATATATATATGTATGTGTGTGTGTGTGTGTGTTCATATGTCCATTTGTTTTTCTAGTCTTTTTTGACTTTAGATGATTTTTTTTTCAAACACTAAGTTCTTAATGATTGCGATAGCTCACTGTCAGAAACAGAAAACAATCTTAAATATTGCAGTATATTTTAATTATTGGTTATCACTTCTTTTAAGCTTTGTTAAACTTCACAATTCATTTTTACATTACTTTATTCTACGCCATAATTCGTGGCTATTCGTTGGGGTAATCTAGGATAAAAAATGAATAAATTAAATAAAATCATTCAAAACGCTAATTATTATTAAATATATAAAGTTTAAATACATCATAAAAATCAATAAAAACAATTTAACATTAGGTAGGTCAAGTATGAACAAATCATCATGCCCAAAATATTTTTAAAAAAGTATCACACACAATTTTCATCGTTTATAACAAAAAAAAATCCTTGAGATTTCGAATAGTTAAAATCTTTGCTTTTTAGATATTGCGGTTAGATCAGTGATAAGCAGTTGCATAAACTGAATCACCAACTTTGATGTGTTCAGGTGTCTCTAGACCCAAGTAGCAACCCATAACCGGTGCATCTCCCTCGATCTTTCTTTCTGCTTTAGACCTTAGTTGCCTGTATCTAAAAACAAAATGTATGACTTAAAACAAATTAAACAATAGGTCTGATGATTGCAAATGTAATGACTATTTTTAAATATAGTTGTCCATCATGATTCTCTCATTTTAGCACATTCCGAAGGATTTGAGCTTTTGTTGTTAACCTTTTGACAGAATTTTCAGCTTCGAACTTTTTCGATCCTCACTACTGGTCTCAAAAATTGGGAAGATTTCAATGAAAGTACTAGTAGAAACAATTGTAAGGCCAAGTTCATTAACCAACTGAACCCGCCCACAGGAAAAGACCCTATCGATTAGGTGTCTGCGTTACTAGGCTTCCAGGTATACGCTGTATAAGTGATTGGGCGTGGGGATCTAATGAAACATTTTTCAAGGCCATATCTAGAACTTTTTTCGAGGAAAATGAAAAAAAAAACTACCTTTTTACTTGGATTTTCGGGTATAAAGAAATAACCACCACCCCAAGTATGCCCTAAGTATGCCCCAACGGCGATATCCAACTTACAATCCAACATACCGCACCAGTATTTCTAAAGTGACATCTCAAAAATCGGCGTTCTTATCGACCATCAAAACTGTATGTACCTAGCTTCAGAGCTTGTACGTCAGAGGGCACTTGTGTCACTCTTCCTGTCTTAATTCTATTCCCCCTGCATAGGCAAGAGTGACACATTTTCAGTTGAGTTTTATTTTGAGTTGTGTCACTTTAGAGATACTTGTGAGATATCACCGTAGACTGCTCAGCTTACAGAACTCAATATAACCTCAATGGTCTTCCAAGACGGATAAATTCTAGAAATAATCCAACAAAGTTAGATAAAACCCTAAATGTCATGAGAGAAACTGGTCTACCAAAAAAAATTAAGAAAAAAAAAACAAATAAAAAAAGACAACTATAATAAAAACATAAGTGCTAATGAGACTGGTCTGTGGCTCAATCGATTATTATATAATATTACTTTATTACTTTATTTATGAGTATACACAATTTATAATTTTTTGATATTGTTATTCATTTATTTATCTTTATGTACGTGAGTATTTGATTATGCAGAATATAGGTGTATGTTTATTATGCTATATATTTCACTTTGCATTAGCTACTTTGTATACTCACTCTATGCTAACTGTATTATAATTAACTTCTTTTTAATTAACTGCAATTAAAAATAATAAAAATAAAACAAATAAATAAATAAAACAAATATCGATTAGAGCCTTCTGCTCAAATTCAGGAACAAAAATATGCTTTATGTCTACCCGACAACCCTGTGTAATGTACTGTATAACATATACTCTTCTTTTCTGTACATGGCCACCGCGCATGCGCAAATGCCATTGCGCATGCGCAAACGCCAGCGGACACTTTTTTGTGACATATACAGCCTTCTTTTTCCTACATGACCACTGCCCATGCGCGAACGCCAATGTGCATGCGCGAACGCCAGCAGACACTTTTTTTGTAACGTTTTTTCCAGTTTATTCGCCGCTAAAGCATATTTATGCTAAAATGGAAAAACGAATATAGGTTCCGTTAGCCTCCATAGAAAAGGCGTAAGAACCCCCTTAAAGTTGCTCGCCATAATAAGCTTATCCTTATCCATACTTTTCGGATATAATCTTATTATCTCTCGAAACCTACCTGTAGGAAGATGGTAGTAAATGTAATGTATCTATCCGTAAGCTTACTAAATTTCCTACAAACACGGATTTTTGATGGAGCGATCTCACTCGGCGCTTAAGTAGGGTAATTTCTGCTTAGAGCACAGTTTTATGTTGTGGCAACTAACATTTTGCTTCGCTTTTAGGTTACATTTTACATTTGTTTACATTTTTCACGAAAAATTAAGGCAAAAGATTAACTTTTTGTAAGTTATTTATAATGGACGTTAAAATTTAAAATAAGTTTTTCTATGCCATCCTTTCCAAATGACACTGGGGATAAGAACGGAAACGCGCTAAGATGACGTAGTTTTCGGCGAGTCGGACTTTCTTTTTCTCCCACGCCAGAAGCTTGGTATAAAATAATGAGAATGATGTGTTGTGAAAATTAAGCCAAGTCGGTGCTCGTTTACCTGAATCAACCTAGTTGCAACCATGCATGGTGTAATGTATTTTCCTGTTCGTCTTTGTTTCGTAACAAAGACGAAATTAGCTAAGAACATTTTGCATTTTGTTGAGTAGTCTGGTTAATAAAAAAAAAAAAATAAAAGAAAAAAAAATTAAGAGCTAAGTAGGGTAGATAACGGCTAGGTCATCACCGCACTAAGACTCGACAAGATAACGGCTAGGTCATCACCGCACTAAGACTCGACAAGATAACGGCTAGGTCATCACCGCACTAAGACTTGACAAGATAACGGCTAGGTCATCACCGCACTAAGACTCGACAAGATAACGGCTAGGTCATCACCGCACTAAGACTCGACAAGATAACGCCTAGGTCATCACCGCACTAAGACTCGACAAGATAACGGCTAGGTCATCATCGCACTAAGACTCGACAAGATAACGGCTAGGTCATCACCGCACTAAGACTCGACAAGATCGATAAACGTATATTTAATTTTCTTTTACCACATACAAGAGCAACCCTCTCCCCCTTTAAACCGAGCGATTTTAAAAGCATGTGCAAACTCATGGAATGCTATATATTATGTTTCATGGTAGATAAACAAGAATTATGGACACTATGTGTTAACATATCGGGGGCGAGGTTAGCTTTTAATGGGTTTGGTGCTAGTGACCCTAACAGTCGAAGTACTAAAGGGGAAAAATCAGGCGGCCGGATCATAGTACTGACCACACTATCTCCCTAGTGGGCCGTTAAGTTATGAATCAGATACCTCTACGGTATCTGCCCCTCAGGGCCCTCGAGGCCTGTTACGGGACTAATTTTTGTTTATGTGTTAACATATCGCACTAGAATTTCTAAAGTGACTAAACTAAAAAAAAAAAAAAAAAACAATTGAAAACTTATCACTCTCGCCTATGTAGGGGGAATAGCATTAAGACAGGAACACAAGAGCCCTCTGGTGTACAAGCTCAGCAGCTAGGTACACACAGTTTTGATTATTGATAAAGAGATATTTACCAATGTCTTTCATAATCATAACTGAAAAACACCGATTTTTGAGTTGTGTCACTTTAGTTATATAATATAACTATATACTAGTGCGATATATATATATATATATATATATATATATATATATATATATATATATATATATACATTTTTAAGGGGTTCATTTCGCTATCTAGGTTCGACAAAGATTTGAAGACATTCTTTCAAGAGTGCGACCTCAAAAGTGAAGTTCTTCAAAAGTAATGACTTCACGCTAGAAGCTTTCATTATTATTAATTTCATTATTTCCCAGGAATACTGAAGATAAAGAAGAATTCTTACGTTTTGAGAGTCTTCAATGGCTCATAATTTGGATCCATCTCCAAGGTTTCTGGATGAATAGTGACTAACACACACCTAAAAAATAATTAATTAATGAACATTAACATTGACATTTGTGATGGAATCCATGTAGACTTCCAAGGTCCATGTTATTTAATTTTCTTTAAAGTATTCTGAATATGATAGTCGTTCTCATGATAACCGACCTTTGACCAGACATTCCGTTCTCAAAATGATAGTCCACCTAACAGTTAAAAACTTGACTTGTTAAGAGATAACTGAATTATGGGTCTTTCTGCTGCAAAAAGGTTTTAATTGCGCCACAGTACAAAATACTAATGCTATTGAGAAAAACCCGTGTGCTCACTGTGTAATGTTCCCCTGGCGATAAAGCACATACTGAAAGACTGCAAAAGACGAGACAATTTACCAATGCCAAACGACTTACTCACATTACTCGCAGAAGGTAGCCCTCACATCAACGGTATACTACAGTATTTAAAGAAGACTAATTTATAGATAGATCTGATTTAATTAAGCTAATGTACCTTATTTTAGTTATTTTGTGTTTTATATTTGTATTGTAATGCATTGTAACTGCAAATTAATTGTGGTTTATATTTGTATTTATTATCTTTATTCATATGAATCTTGTGGTATATGCATGTATGAGTGTATATGTTATAGGTTATATATATATATATATATATATATATATATATATATATATATATATATATAAGTGTGTGCATAATGTTTCTATATATATGTATATATCTTATTTAAGTATAAATGTAAATTGTATTAACGTGTAAAAGAATTGTATATATTTTATAATCTGTATTAGGGCTCATAGCCATAGTTGCGGAGCTCTTATGATGAAATAAATAAATAAATAAAAAAAATTGTGATGGAGTACAGAAAGCGTCGTCAGATATTTTTGTTAAATATCTAAAAAAGTATTGAAGAATGGTTATTTGTCGAATGTAAGCATTCGGCAGAATAATACATTCCAACTGGAAGGTGCTTCAAATTTCGGAAGTGTTGGTTTGTTTGTGTTGTAGGCGAAATACTCAAGAGTTTCTATTTTAGGTTTACTAAATCACAATAGAAACATTCCAAGACGACAGAGGTTTTGTGAATGAGACTAATTTATTTTTAACTAGCTGAATACCCGTGCTTCGTCAAGGCAGATCAGTAGTTAGTTTATTGCGCTAAATAATGTATCAACAAAATTAACGCTACTATATAATTGTGTGCAGTTTATTATAGCACGGTTCCTTTACCAAGAAGTATTCTGCTGGAGAAGCTGATGGGTGAGGAGTCTGTGCAAGGGTTCGGGATATTATTACCTCGGATGGACCAACACCATGTATAGCGTAAACTCTATGAGGGACAAAATCACAGTTTATTTCTAGTAATTCAAGGTCTGCTGTCATAGTTGAAATGAAGCTCAAATAGAAATAATATTAAGAAATAAATACAATACGGTAACAGCTGACCTGTCATCGTCCTAGTAACGCTTGTTGTCTTCAAATATACTTAAAAATTTTAATATCAAAAAATCCTTTCTTAGCGAGTGTTTACATGCTAAAGGGACTGTCCATGCAAAATTTCAAATTTTTCTATCAAGTGGTTTGGGTTAGGCGATGATAGGTCAGTGAGTGAGTGGTATTTGACAAATATATAGTAGATTTCATTCCTGTTTTTTTATTCAAACGAGAATTCTGAAAATGAGGCCATTTAACAAAAAATGATTCCGGTAACATGATTCCGTTATCCTTACCTTACACAATGCTTGATAATTCTGAGAGTTGCTCCATGCCCGATTTTAATTTTAGCCCAGTTATCTTCTTCATATGGCGTAGCACCTGAAATAGTTAGGTTGGCTCTGAAGTTTTCCTCAAATACCTTGGAGCTGTGCTTCAAACGCGACTCTAGATCTTGAACGGAGCTTTTATTTAAGAGAAGATAACTGCTGAGATTCGAGTAACAACCCTGAAATTATAAAAAAGTAAATTAATTTTACATCTATAGGAGAGTAGATAATTAGAGAAAAATATATGTTATACAAAAATGACGAATGTGAAAATGTCACAAACATTTCTACCAAAATTAACAAAGGAACTTATCTTTCTAAATTCTTGCAATAATCGCTAAGTACCGCCAAACGGTTTCTGCTTTAAATTTAATTACAATCTTCTTTTTTATAACAATAAAATAACCCTTCAATGCTCAAAATATACATTTATCTCGACGTTTCGGACTATTCGTCCATCTTCAGGAGTGCATGTCCTGTCAATAAATAATGGCACATTTAAACCTTATCTAATAAGGTCTTCTAATATGGGTGTGAGATAATGAATGTCATTTAAACGTCATAAATTAAATAAAAATGATTCCTAAAAGAAACCAAGTCAATAAATACAAATTAAAACATTCATTATCTCATAGCCATATTAGAAGACCTTATTAGATAAGGTTTAAATGTAACATTATTTATTGACAGGACATGCACTCCTGAAAATGGACGAATAGTCCGAAACGCCGAGATGATGTAATAAAAGTATATTTTGAGCTTTGAAGGGTTATTCCTCACCTCGGTTGGTATTATGAATTAATACTCTTCACCTAATCATCTCAACATATATATATATATATATATATATATATATATATATATATATGTATATATATATATATATACATATATATATAGACAATAAGACTAAAAACTAAAAACACGAATTTAAACCCAACTTACAGTGTACTTGTTGTGAAGTCTCTTAAATACAGGTAGCTCTCTAGCCCTGGCTGCTGTGATGTCCCTCTCTTGTTGAGGTGGCCACAACCCCAGCCTCGCATAGGGGCAGTGGATGGTCTTGGAAAACCATTCAGCCACAATATCCCCACAGTCAAAGGTGGTCATATTCTCCGTGTCAGTCGTCGGGAATTTCATCCTGAATAATAACGAAGTCACATGTAGAGTACAAAAGCAGGAAGACTTAATTCAAAGAGACCGTTGACCGTGGAGCTTAACCAGTTTGGAAATATTCGGGATTCGGTCATGATTGATAATAAAACACTATTTTAAATAAATGTGTTCTTATTGACAACGAATGAACTTTTGACACTGAAGCCCTCTTCAGGGCAATAAGGAGAGAAATACCGATCTCGTTCCGAGAAATATGTGCTTAAAATCCGATATAGCTTGTTTCATTCTTTCGAACGGCTTCTCGCCTCTCTTTGATTCCGTTTTTAATTGGTATTTAACAGGAAAAAGAGTATTTTAGAAAAACAGTGATTCCCTTGAGGGAAAGCTGAGGGAGTATTTTCCGCTTAGGATATTGTCAGTTTTCTGTTGTTGCGCCTAAACTCTTCTCTTTCGTATTACATTTTTACTCATGTTTACATATTTCACGAATGCTAAAAAAAATATTAACTGTTTTTATTATAAGCGTACCAAATGCCACTAAGGATACAAAGGGAAACGCGCTAAGATTCTTTTTTTAGGTACTTTTATAAGCTATCATGACTGAATTCTGAATATTTCTATTCAGGTTGACTTATGAATTCGTTAAGAACTATTTTCTCATTGTAACAGAATTATACATTTAACAGAAGTCCAAAAATATCATAAATGAGAAGTTACGATTGCTATATTTTCTTAACAGAAATATTTTCTATATTTCCAAATAATCGTGTATGGATTTGATGTGAAATATACCTTACCCCAAAGACAGAGGTTCATCTTCTTCCCCGGGAATCTTGATGCAAATACCTTCTCCCCTATTTGGATGTGTGAATTGAATGGTATTCATTTCATCTCCTGGGCCTGTCCGAATTCTGAGGATTTCTGGATATGTTCTACTGGTTATAACGGACTTCTTAACACTGTCGTAAATAACGAACATTCTGTAAGCATAACAAATTTCAATAAAACTAAATATTTAATTTTCTAAGTGTCGTTAATACGAAAACCAATTCTTTAAAGAAAGTCTATATTTACAGCTCATATTGCATTCAACGAATGTTGTATGTCTGACAATTTACAAACCTGCCACATGAGATTAAAAAAATCCTTAATCCATTTTATAAAAAATTAAATATAATAAAATAAAAAAAAATAGACTTTTTATAGAAATAATTATAGCTATCAAATTGGTTATTATCAAGAAAAAACAATTAATTGTTGTACATTTTTTTTGCCAAAATGTCTCCTTGCAATAACCCATGATTGTTTATTACATTATATAGCAGTGCATATGAATGAAAGTAAATAAAAACGACAAATTTGTCTGCTATAATTTCAATTGATTTTTTGGGGAAATTTATTGTTGTCACCCGTTTGTGAAATTTATTGAAATCAAATTACCAAGTGGTACATTTTATTCACATGTATATATATCATTCCAAGATAAGATATATTTTTTTTAAATTTAATTCATTCATCATCATCATATATAGGTAATGTAAAGGTTATGTTATTATTATTATTAACATAAGTTCTATTTTTATCATATTTCATTCATTGTATTTAATCGCTTTTTCAAGAGCTACTATTTTTATTGTTTTCAAATTCTTATTTTATGCTAAATAATTATGTTCTTTAACCAAATTTTCTTTAGAATTTGTTCATTTACCCAACGACTGTATATTCCTTCCTATTTTACTCTTTCGCAACGAAATTTTAACAATTTCTTTTAAAACAAAGAGAAAGAAGTAAAATGATATTTTATGATTGTCAATAAAGAATTTTATTATAATTATTATTACATGAATTCATTTTTTGTAACATTTTTTGATTTTCATGTAAGTTCATTATCTATTTGTTTACTTGTAACTGGATTATTTGTTCATAATTGTACTAAGTGACTATATTTACGAATGGTTTTTTTTAAGGTCAGCGTGCTTGAGTGTGTGTAAATACTATTTACTGTATAACAATTTTAGTTTAATCTGAAATATTTTTGGAGATAATAATAATGCTACTGCAACATATATATGAAAAATGTGAGAACTTTTTTGGAAGGACCTAACTGTTTATAAAATCCGGATTAAACATATGTTTACTATTTCTGCTCAAAAAATCTTGAGGTATGTTTTATTTGACGATTATCAAAAAACGTCATGATTAAAAATTTTTCATACACAACTTATACAAATAAATATCAATTAGACATATAAAAATACAATTGATATGAAATAGAGAGACACAGGCTTATGCTTGTTGTGTAATAGGACTTGATACATACGAATAAATCATTAACTTCATATGCAATTTATAATTTGTTTTGTTTTTGTGCTTCTTCATTTGATTTTTAGATAATACTTAGTACGAACTCTGTAAATTTTATACTATTATTTGATTCAGATTAGAAATTTAATAACGATTTGATATGTCTCACACATGTATATAAAATGATAAATTTTGGATATTTGTAAAAAAAAATGCCTAATTTATTTTTTATTTATTTTATTTTAAGTGCTTCGCATCTATGGCGATGAGCCCACTAACAAAAGTGTAATAGATGAAAATTAGAGCCTTCTGTTCAAATTCAGGAACATAAATATGCTGTAGGTCCACCCGACAAACCTAATGTACTGTATAACATACAGTCTTCATGGGCGTATATAGAAAATCTATGGGGGGGGGTGCTGAGACCATTTCCGGGGTACGGAATACTAACAATTTACAACTTTACTATTAAAAGTTGTAAATTGTTAGTATTCGGTAGCGTTATAGTTGCCTAAAACTATTAGGCAACTATAACGCTATTACAATATAAATAAAATATTTGTTATGAACTAAGTAATCTTACTTAATTAATTTTAAGGGTTTTATGACACATTTTTACCAAATAAATCAAAATTTCGAGGAAGGGCTGCAGCCCCCTCAGCCCCCCTTTATATACGACCATGACAGTCTTCTTTTTCGTTTAGTCATCGCTAAAGCATATTTAATATGCTCAAAAATATAAAAAAAAATGGAAAAACATATCTTTAGGTTCCGTTAGCCTCCATAGAAAGGGCATAAGAACCATGAAGTTGCTCTTCACTTTTTTTTCAGTTTAGTCATCGCTAAAGCATATTTATTCTAAAAAAAGTATGTCATATGCAAAGCATGGTACATGCAGAGTAAACTCCCTCTCTACCGAAATCGTTATGTTATTGAGATAATTTGACTGATTTCCATACCTGTCTGAAAGAGTCACAGTACGCCCCCACCATATCAGACCCTTGGGGCCACAGTAGGCCGCCAGTACCGGGAAGGGTGCTCCAGACTTGAGTGGATATATCTTGATAGATTCTATAACCCCTACTCTTCTCCAGCTCCAGATTCGACGATACAAGTATGAGCCGAGAAATAGCCCGAGGCTGATTAATGCTGAACCTCCTATTACCTTGGACTTCATGGCTAGGGATGGTCCCAACACTCACTACTAGTACAGCAGTCAGGGGAGGATTATTCTAAAAGATTAGGGAGTGGACTTTATGCCTGACGTAGGTTACTTATATAGAGATGTGGACCGTGAGTGTTTGGAGATTCTTATATACAAATATCTGAGCATATAATTATTACTAGTGTTTGGCATTTCCTAATATTTAGCTGATAGATTCAGGATAAAAATCCCTACTCGCAGGAACTGCGTCATCTTATCGCATTTCCGTTGTTGTCCCAAGAGCAATTTGGAAATGTATTGTTCCAATTCTGTAAAATGTAAGCACATGTAAACATGTAAAATGAAATCTCAATGTGAAACCAAATCTAACGGAGGAACATCGCTGGATGTAGAAGCCATTCCATAAATGCAATATGATTTTTAGCGAAGAAAAATAAACTCAAACAAATGTTTAGCTTGTTTTGTCATTCCCTATAAAAACTAAAATCAGCTTATAACGTACACCTGATGTCACAATCCAGATGTGCCGACCAGAGATGTTGATCTTTCTTAAGATCTTTTCGCACAAAATACTTTGTGTAAAAGAAATGATGAAGTTCGTCAAATCTGTCCAAAAGAACACCGTTTCTTTGATAACATTTAAGTAAAGAAAATCGTATCACTTAGCGTTTTGGGTTGGTGCACTAACTGGAGCCCTCTGGCTGGGAGTGGTTTGGTGTATGCACTACGTGCCTATGTTCATGATAGATTACAGGTGCTCCGACTGCCAGGGTCATTAGCACCACTTGCTTTTTGCTGAAGGAAGCGATGATTAAGCAACATTTTGGCGCTTATAAAGCTACTATTATAATAGTAATCGATGATTATAGATCGTATATATATATATATATATATATAAATATATATATATAAATATATATATATATGCATATATATATATATATATATATATATGTATATATATATATAAATCACATGTATGTTTGTCTGTTTGTTCTTTATACAAATCCACACAGCTAGACCGATTTTGACAAAACTTGGAACACAGGTAGGTCTTGATACAGGGAGTGTCGTAGATAGATTACAGGTGCTCCGACTGCCAGGGTCATTAGCACCACTTGCTTTTTGCTGAAGGAAGCGATGATTAAGCAACATTTTGGCGCTTATAAAGCTACTATTATAATAGTAATCGATGATTATAGATCGTATATATATATATATATATATATATATATATATATATATATATATAAATATATATATATAAATATATATATATGCATATATATATATATATATATATATATATATATATATATATGTATATATATATATAAATCACATGTATGTTTGTCTGTTTGTTCTTTATACAAATCCACACAGCTAGACCGATTTTGACAAAACTTGGAACACAGGTAGGTCTTGATACAGGGAGTGTCGTAGGCTAGGTCAAAATCGTCTACCAGCCATCTATCTGTATGTTTGTTCTTTATACAAATCCACACCGTTTGGCCGATTTTCATCAAACCTGGCACATATGTAGGTCTTGATCCGGGGAGTGGGCTAGGTTAAAGTAGTCTAGGACTTCCAGTTCGGAGGTCACGGGTTCGAAACTGAGAACCCGAACAGTTACACATTTGTATTATTACATTTTATATTACTTATTTGGTTTATAATTTATTTTTGCTTTTCTAGATGTTAAGTAGGTGTAGCATAGCACGCCGGGAAACAGATTGTCCTGATATCAAATTAATAATATTTGGATTAGAGTTGGCTTTTTCTCATGAACAAAATGAACATAAATATCATATTTTTGAATTACTTTATTTACAAATAAATAAATTAAAATAAATAAATTTAGGGAGCCAGATCTGTTGAGTTTCGAAGGTAGGGTGTTTATCTGTAAGCCTTGTACGCCATTTCATCAGCTGATCTGGCATGATAGTGCTCGTCTACGATGTGATGATGTGAGTGAGAAGGAGGATACACCACTTCGTAGTTGAGCACCTTCGGCCTGGTAAGTCTGAAGATGACTAGAGCCGCCGAGAGTACGATGGACAGCAGTCCCAGGGTCAAAGCCTTCCAGGTCTTGAGGGCAATCAACGCCAGAGCAATAGGGATTACGGCAGTAGCTTTGAATTTCAGTCCTAGGATGAAGGGGAGTACCACTTTCTTCATGAAGCCACGGCCTGAAATAAAAATACAAATCAATAAATGTAACAATTTATTTATTTTTTTCTGAATAGGGACTGGTGACTATGAAACCATTAATACGAGACTACTTCTAATTATAAGATTTTCCACCAAAAGTTTTAGGGTCATGTAGGGGGAAAGCAAAAAGCTACCTCATATTATTACATCTGATCGGCCTTACAAGGGTTTCATAGAAACTACGACGAAGGAACGGCTTCCCAAAGCAGTTTTACCCTTTCAATGTACAACTCGTGGCGGAAACAGCTTTTGATTTGACCTACATTCTACCTAAAACTTTCTCACAAACTAACAATGATATAAAAGACAAATGGAAAATGAACTGGACGAATATTAGATTAAACAAACTAACACAAATGAAGTAGTCTATAACACACTGGGCATCATTTTAAAGAGCTTCACACCGGGGGAAATAGTCTTGGCCAGATTGAGCATAGGCTACACCTCGTATAAAGCATGACTACCCTAAGACGAATTCTGAAAAACGAAGTGACACATTTTTGAGATATGACAATTCAGCATATCCTGGAAGACTGAACATAAGGCAAGACTTGGGCGCCCCACGAGACATGAACGAACTACTTAATAAGCTCACACACACATATATGTGCGTATATATATATATATATATATATATATATATATATATATATATATAGAGAGAGAGAGAGAGAGAGAGAGAGAGAGAGAGAGAGAGACATAAAAATATACGTAAGTGTGTGTCTGTTAATACGATGGCGGGAATGTTTTTGTTTCTTTACCACGAAACTTGATATATGTCATTACCCCAGCAAACGATTGGACGAGTTCGTTACCTAGCAAAATTGGTTCAATTACATCGGTCGGTTTCAACCCTACCCCATTTACTAATTGGCCTACGCGGGCAGCAATTTAGGTTATATTGCAATTCGTTATAAGTACCTATCTAAAGAGAAATATGTGATGTAAAAATAAACTAAATCGGCCCATATGGGGGAAGGTTTACTCCGGAGCCAAATTATTTGTATTGCTTTAGGTGCTTTTAATTCAAGAGGTTGGAGATAAGTCAGCTCATTGACAGTCTAACTTCCCCATTTTTTAATTTTATTACTATCGAATATGAAAAATCTCGTTTTCCAGATTCGATACTTTGCTCTTGCATTGTGGACGATACGGGTTGTCGCAAATGGTCGCAACTCTAACCCCTTTAGAATATGCGGAAATGCCTTAAATAAAGTATCGAAAAAGACCGTTTTTTAATATATTCACATTCAATAGTTTGGCATGGTAGGGACGATATGACAGGTTATCGGCCCGCTGACCTTCCTCGGCCTTATTGATTTCATTAAGTCAAACTCTATGTTCTGATGCCCCCATGCATGGAAGGAATACTATTTTTATCCATAAAATGAAAACTAAAGTCTGAAAGTATTTTTATGGTATACAGAACCTCTTCCTTCGACGGCATCATCCCCAGCGAGAGGTACACTGAGTGTTGTAGGTAATTTGGACAGGAACTCGTCTGAGACTAGTCCTCTAGCACCGGACACAAGTTCATGCGGCAGATCCAGTTTCAACGAGTGCCCGTACAAGTATCTCTCCAGTTTTTCAAGGGTAGTTTCTTCACCTCCTTCCTTCCTTTCCGGTTCATTCTGGAAAATTGTTAGGACATCAATTTTTACCTAATTTCTCTGTATACAGAAACTTAGAGAATCTTTTCTTGGGGATATGTCTTGTCGCTGGTTGTAAGGAAGAAAATGTGTTCACTTTGACACCGAAGATGTAACGAATATGTAAGACTTTTTCTTCTGTAATAATCAAAGGTTGAAATTTTACAAGGGAGCTTACGGTAGTCGTTTCGCATTACTCAAATCTCCTTAACTTGGACCCTACAAAATATTTTATTTTCATTATTTTTTTTTTTTTATTCCAGGATAATTAAAAATACTGTCAACAGTTCAGTAGTCTACCCTTACTCACAGCTTAGCCTTTAGAGGACATTCAGACAGATAATTTTGTATTAAGGATAAATGTGGTCCTGTTATATATAATGCCCGAAATATCTCATAAAACGAGTTTATTTCATAAAAACCTTTATTTTGTTTATACAGATATGCATTTTTCGCTCTTGTCTAGGGAAAGGTTTTGTTTTGATAAATTTGTTTATTATTCTGAAAGAGGCTATTTTGGGAGACACCCAAATAAAAATAAATGTATTTATTGTATTGTGTGAATATTATGTGAGCATGTGATATTATTTGCTTATTGTGATTTGATTTCTTCATTAACTTTCAAGATGCCGATGCCAGACAGGAAATCTGCATCAAATGATTTTGAACAATACAAAATGATATTAAATATAATAATAAAGTAAATATTAATATCTACACACTTCAGGAAATCCGTTAAAACAAAACATGGACTGCCACCTGATTCTGAGTCGGTATAGTTGGAGGTCTGAGTCGATCACATGAATTGGCTTCGCACATACATAATTTATGGGCTTTCTAGGAAGCAACCCAAACTACGAAATACCTCCTAGCAGGCAGTCAATGAGTTAAAGTTGTCCTATATAATATAAGGAAAATGATTACCTTGGTTTGAGTTGCAACGAGTGACAGATCTCTGGTGAGCCTTAGTACCGGAACTTGATCAGCTGTTGTCAAAGCCCGGTTGAGTTCCTCTTCCAGGCATCCTTCATGGCCGAAGGCTATGCAGTCAAATATAGGCTCCTAAAAATGAATGAAGTATTTGTCATTATCACTCATCTAATTCAATATCTACACTACAATTTGAGTTACATTTTGCAGAACGAGATAAGATGAATTAAATATCAATATTTAGATGAGTCAAATGTTGAAGGATCTTAGTTATCTCGTCCCTTGAATTTCAAAATTTAGAGAAGATACGGAAGTAGAATCGGTTTGACTAGTATTAGGTCTACCCAGAAACTAGAAACTCTTCTAGTTTATTGGTTAAGTCATAAACAAAAAATGATAGGTCAATTAACAAGCCTTAATTTAATCTATCAGGCTCAATGTAAAAATCATTTCGTTTTCTGGCACTGGGGTTTAAAATTGAAGTGGTGGAAGTCAGATTGACCTAATATACGTAAATCTGACTTTCGATTGTTCATTACATGATGAATGAGAGAAAACGCTTCTTTTTTTTTTTTTTTTAAATGAAATTTTGGTTCCGTTTAGGAGCTGTTCTGTTATGTTATTCTGAACTGGCCCAAGTGAAAATAGTTAGGAGGTATTGAATAATTTGCTGTCAAGATATGTAAAAGAATTCTTGTAAAAGAATAATTTACTAAATCTTAGCCTAGCTACGAAGTCAAGGGTAGTTTCCTCAGAAAGTTGTTGCTTGGTTTCTTTATGATTATCATCATTAAATTAGATTGATTCTTCATTGGTAGTGATTTGAAAAACGTTAGGTAACTCATACCATTTTATTTCGAAATAGGGGAAAAACAATTCTCAGTTATCATATAGACTAATTGTTAACCTTTCCTATGCCACTTGCATTCTCAACCCAAATTATGAATTTTTTATTATTATGTCAACTTTAGTATTTTGGAGGGAGGGCATTCGATCAAAATGATTAAAAATTTGAAAACAAATATATACCTACGTACAGTTGCTGTTAAGTTTTCGCGATATAAGTAGATACATCTTACAATAGCACACTGGAAAGAATACCGGTAAAGCTTTAAAAAATACGTTGTGATATATTTATAATATTTAGTAACGCTCGAAGAGCTGGTAATGGTGTCATAAAGGCTTAAGAAAATTTCAACAAATGGGGACATTTTTATGGGAGAAAGTAGAAAAACCTCTATGATTTACAAAAAGTTGAAAAGGAAAATTTCCATTTTCAAAAAATTTATATTGTTGGAGATGTAGCGAGCATTCTTCGGAGCTGCGCATGGACGTATATAAGGGGGGGCTGCAGCCCCCCCCCCATGAAAAAAAAAAATTTAATGTGTCATAAAAACCTCAAAAATAAAATCAATAAGAGCACTTAGTTCAGAAAAAAATGTTTTGGGGGTGTAATAGTGTTTTAATTGGCTAACTATTCCAAGTTGTAGATTGTTAGTATTCCGTACCCCCAAATGCTCTCAGCCCCCCCCCCCCCCGTATAATAATAGAAATTATTTTCTATATACGCCCACGGAGCTGCGAATTCATTATATTTCTTGAAATTCATAATCATAATAAAAGTGTGGAAGATCTTCAAATTGCAATTACGTTCTGTAATTAGCAGCTACGATTTATATTTAATTACCTGTGCGAAAGCAACGGCGAAGAAGCCGAAAAGGATGAGAACTGCACTGGCTGATAGCTTCGACATGACTGTGCCTTATCGCTACGGAGGCGTGGTTTATATACACTCCCACCCCCTAGGATTGACAGCTCTCACTGTCTTGCTCTTCGTGTTATCAATCAGCTGATGAATATCAAGAAGACATTGTCAAACTTGACGGTATAATAATAATCAGTCACCGTCATATGTGAATGATTTTATTTGGCGAAC
This sequence comes from Gonocerus acuteangulatus, assembly GCA_946811695.1. Classification (NCBI taxonomy): domain Eukaryota; kingdom Metazoa; phylum Arthropoda; class Insecta; order Hemiptera; family Coreidae; genus Gonocerus; species Gonocerus acuteangulatus. Next base: position 120,498,815 of record OX328123.1, on the reverse strand, counting down.
TCATGTTTATGAATACATTTTTAGGCGAGTAAACAAACCATTTTACAGACTGGTACTCCGTTAATTCGCCTTTGTGAATTTGCGAAACAGAGAAATTTTTCTCACCAAAAAAGTACTAGCTAATGCTAAGGCTTGTGCACTCCGTGCCTACGGTCGTGGGTTCGATTCCGACTTTGATGACTTTCTTTCATAAAGGCTCGACTCGCAGGAAATGCGTCATCTTAGTGCGTTTCCTTTCTTATCCCTCGTGACATTTGTTAAGGATTGTAAACCGTTAATGGTGGTTTTAATCTTTCGTGAAAAATTTATTTTGAATAAATGCAATATTTTATGTGTTATAGGGCACAGGAAATTGACAGTAGCCAAGTTACAAAGAAACAACCGTTTCTTAGGGCCGGGTGAATAAAAACGAGTAGGACGAGTATTTGCTAACAAGTAAAGTGTCACAAGTATTTAGAGGGCAAGTAAACCGATGTGAATAAAGTGAAGAGTTTAATCGTGACCGTTTACTACCGTTTACATGCCATTTCGAGAGTGTACTTGCAAGTATTTACTCGCAAGTCAAACGAGTTCACTAGAAATGCAAGTAAATACTCGTAGCGGCCCACGGCTACATATCTTTCCTGTTGCGCCTTTCCGTCCATTTTATCCCATTATCCTTAAAGTTCTTTTTTAACTTCTTGCCAACACAACTCATATCCTATTTGCTGAGTAGTCAGCAGTTGTGCCTGATTGTGATTGCCATTTTGCAGCTATGAATGAAAGCGATACGATTGCTGGTTGTGACAGTAGGGCTATTTTTGTAGCGTTATTGAAAGAGTACACCGGTGTATTAAATAAACCAATGTTGCCGAAAATTACATCGGCTAAAGAAATGGCATAGGCATGTTTAGCCGATCAATTTTTGATACCCTACACCACTTTGATATCCTGAATCACTGACATATCTGAGAAAAAGATCCATTTTTTTCTTGCCGCTAACAATCCACCTCGAGCTTAGGTGTTTTCATCGAGAAAGTAGCTTCTAATAAAATTGACACTTCCGCTCTCGAACCGTACTAGTCCCTCGCTAGATAGATCGGGACTTATATTTCGCCGGTTTCTGTAATGTTTGACACTACGCGGCACAGTGTGACGGAATGCCTAAAATGCGGCCAAAAGTCGAAAAAAAGTTGGGACAAAAGGAGAGTTTTTTAGAGTTTTTTCATCATGGAGTTGGCAGTTTTGATAAATTTGTAATCACAGACCCTAATAATCACAAAACAGTAAGTTTAAGATCAATGGATAATTTTGTATTTCCTTTTTACGAAGTGTTTTCGTATAACACGACGCCATATTGCATTCCGCCATTTTGATGTTTTTGATTTTTGATAAATTTGTAATCACAGTCCCTAATAATCACAAAAAAGTCCGTCACGCAGGAGCTGCATAACTAAGCACTTTCCTCAGAATTTGGGTAGTGTAGACTGCTTTCCAGAACAATTTGCTTAAAATATCCTACATAAATAAAATAAAAACATGAATAGTTCTCTTTTATATTTGTAATGAGTAACTGATCAATTATTAACTTTCTTCCAGAGTTATGTTTACACATGGTACCTACTACACTACGTAATAAATACAAAAAACGTCATATTATCGTATTTTGATCTAACGAAGGAACCGGATACAGTCCCTCTAGCGCTCCTTGCGGCGCCTTTGTGAACCTACGTCTGGCTGGCTTTTCTATTGAAATATATTACAAAGTAAACCCCCCTTTCCGATTGACCGATTTAGCTCATTTTTACAACACTTCTTTCTCATGAGTTACCCACGACGTATACTGCGTTTCGTTACAATACAGCAGAAATTACGACCGGTAAGAGTATATTAGGAATTTGGGTCCGGAGTAAACCCCCCCCCCCTTCTAATGAACCGATTTAGTTTATTTTTACAACACATATTTACCTGTAGATTACCACTACGAATACCGAGTTTCGTCGAAATATACCAAAAATTACGGCTGGTAGTGGCGAATTGGTATTGTGGTTCCGGAGTAACCCCCCCCCCCTAATGAACCTATTTAGTTTATTTTTACAACATATATTTTCCTGTGGATTACCACTACGAATACCGACTTTTGTCGAAATATACCAAAAATCATGGCTGGTAGTGGCGAATTGGTATTGTGGGTCCGGAGTAAACCCCCCCCCCTCCTAATGAACCGATTTAGTTTATTTTTACAACACATATTTACCTGTGGATTACCACTACGAATACCGAGTTTCGTCGAAATATACCAAAAATCACGGCTGGTAGTGGCGAATTGGTATTGTAGGCCTGCAGTAAACCCCCCCCCCCCCCCCCTTCTAATGAACCGATTTAGTTCATTTTCATATCTCACTTTTCTCTCTATATTACCACTCCGAATACCAAGTTTCGTTGAAATATAACAAATATTACGGCTGACATAGTCAAATTAGTGTTTTGGGTTCGGGGTAACCCCCCCCCCTTCCGGTGGACCGACTTTGGTGGTTAACGAACTCGTTCAATCGTTTGCTAATTGAATGCTATATACCAAGTTTCGTGACGAAAAAACAAAAACTCTGGCCGCTATCGTGTTAACAGACACATATATATATATATATATATATATATATATATATATATATGCATATATATATATATATATATATATATATATATATATATATATATAGATATATATAAATTTTAACGGGGGTCATTTTCGCTGTCTACTAGGTAGGATCGATAAAGATTTGAAGAAATTTTTCAAAAATTCCGTCATGAGTCCAACCTCAATAGCTACTTTCCTTCGGAGGAAAGTGCTAAAAGTAAGTTTAAGGTCAATGGATAAATTTTCATTTAATTTTTAGCACGTTTTTTGCGTATAGCCCGTCACCATATTGCATTCCGCAATTTTGATTTTTTTCATTTTCGATAAATTTGTAATCACAGACCCTAATAACCACACAAAAAAAAAATAATTTTAGACCAATTGGTAATTTTTTTCATTTTGTTCACGTTTTTTCGTATAAAAAGACACCATATTAGATCCGCCATTTTGATTTTTTTTAAATTCTGATAACGGATTCGTAATCAGCGACCCCAAAAACCCCTGAATACGTAATTGTAGATCGTTCCCTTAACTAAGGAGCCATCTCGAAATGCAAGTACGGGCTGGCAACTCTGGGGTCAGGTGAACTTGCAAATCTACAAGTATTTACTCGCCACGGAAGTATTTACTTTCGCTTATTCACACCAATTTAGGCGTTTACTTAGTATATACTTGCCGTACAAGTATTTACTTGCAAGTAATAGTAAATACTTGTTTTATTCACTTCAATTTAAGTGTTTACTTGTTTCTTGAGACTCCACGAGCTTTTACTTGTCCTACTTCTTTTTATTCACCCGGCCCTTTGTAACTACTACTAATTACTCTATCCGCCTTCTCCCTCATGCTTATAGAATGATCTCTAAGTCAATAAAATTCACATCTCACAGTTCAATGCATTAAAAAAAAGCACAAATAATTAAAAAGTGACATAAAAAGAGAAAAAATTGTTGCATTCTTTCCCCTGCGTTAGGGAACCTCCGAAAAAAGTATCTGGGAGTCTACAAACGAAAAGCCCTAGGCGCATCGATTTTTTTTTCGCGTGAATCATCCTTCTCAAAGATTACCCATTCACTACTGTTAGAAAACGTTTAGTACTAGCTATCCCATCCTTTCCTTAAATTAAAATAATTGTAATGTTATTGTAAGACCAACAGCTTTCAATATAAAACGATAATGTTAGTAATAACTAAAAGTACGGGGACTCCCTGTGGAACAGTGGCCTTGGATTCTCATGCGGGAGATGTAGATTACATCGTCCCTACCATGCCAAACTATCGAATATGAAAATCGGGGCAAGCTTGAGAACGAACATATTCTGTCATTTGAAGAAGTAATATATTGAAAAAATGTCTTATCCGGTTCATTCTTTAAGGCATAAAAGGCTATTCTAAAGGGGTTTGAGTTGCGACAATTTGCGAGAAGCCGTATCGTCTACAATTCAAGAGAAACGTCTCGAATCTGAAAAACGAGATTTTGCATATTCGATAGTTTGACATGACAGGGACGATATAATTTTTTTTTTTTCATAACACACGTTCCTTACTATTTGGACATCACATCTATTCTATCTATATTTTCCCTAATATCTCGAAAACGGCTGGGAATCTTGGTAAGCGGAAGTTAAACGATCGAAAGGTTACTAAATTTTCTACGAAAAAGGTTCGGATGTAATTTTTTTGGAGTCAAAATTCGCAATTGTTAGTTTTGCTCTTTTGTACGGGTTTTTGTATCTGTTTAGCTAACGTTTTAACTGGTGTTTGCTTATTTTAATTGTATTTAACAGTAAAACGATTATTTGACTAAAACAAGGTAAGAAAATGTGAAACATTGTTATAGTGTTTCCAAAAGCGAATGTTGAGAAGGAGGGGAAGTCGCCATGTACTGTCAGTTTCCTGTTGTGGCGCCTTAAATATATTTTCTCTTAGAGATTTTATTTTATATTTTTCACGAAAGATCAAACCCCTACTATTCCTTTACTAATAGCACTAGAGATATTAACGGAACCGCGCTAAGATGACGCAGTCCCTGCGATTCGGACTTTTTTATCCTGATGATATCTGACAAATATAAAGGAACGTCAATAACTAAAAATAATGGAATTTTTTCTTTAATTTACCAAGCTCCTACAATCCATCCATTTCATTTGAAGAAGTGTGTTTAATTTACTTCACTTTAATTTTAAATTGCCATTCTTATGTTCAAATTTAATATTATTTCCTCTTATCTTGTAGTATCTAATGGATTAAGGTTCTTCGTGAAGGCGGGAATGAAAGCGCATTCCGAATGTAAAAATTCGTCTGCCTGTCTGAATTAGGAGGCATATTCGAAGGTAGGGACAATGTTGAATAGTGATTACTCGACCCACTATCTCCTAATAGCTGTCCGGTTCACTTTCGGTGGGCTCCCGAAGTCACAGGGACGCTCGTTATAGTGAAACATTTCGTGGTTCTCAGAGACAAGATGAGCTCATTTAGTGGTTTAGGAAGTATTAGTTTCCTTCTTTTGAAGAAAGACTGTGCCATTTGTCCTGCGATTTTTAAAACTTAATATGGTCTCTTATTATCTAGTCTGCCTAGGTATTCCCAGCCAGATAAATAATACTTTATTTTTCAGTTTTGTCGAGCTAGATTTCGATGTCGGACCAATATTCATTGTCTTGTCCACAGCCGCTTTCCTTCATCTAGGTTTTATGTAATTGTCAATAAAACAAAGTTTAAGTAATTTTTAAAAACTTTTTTTTTTTAAGAAAGCGTATTAAAGTTTTATAATAAAAGCGGCGATGTTCTTCTCCTGAACGGGTATCCTGCTTTTGATGAGTTTACTAACACTCGTAAGAACGAGTATTTGTCACTAACAGTCCAGGCAACGAACAGTTATAGATGGAACAAAATTTTTGACTTCGTAACTTTCTTTGGGCTGGATAGGAGGTGAACAGATCAAAAGCCCTCGCCAGTAGCCTTTGTGCCGGGGGGGGGGTTTAGAAGGTCCCATTTTTCGGGTTTTCATTTATGCCTCGGAAACCCTGCGTCCTAGCGACATGACTATTCTATAACAAATGAAAGGTGATTAAATTTCCTAAAAGTTCTATTCCATAAAGTTTTTCGTGACATCTTTAGTTTTCGAAATATCCGCTCTTGAAAGTCTTCATCGTTGAAGAGTTATCCGGTCAAAACGTGGAAAACATATGCGGCAAAAGTGTTTTTACCCAAAATGACAGACTTTCAAGAGCGGATATTTCGAAAAGTAAAGATATCTCGAAAAACTTTATTGAATAGAACTTTTAGGAAATTTAATCAAATTTCATTTGTTATAGAATAGTCATGTCGCTAAGACGCAGGGTTTCCGAGGTATAAGTTAAAACCCGAAAAAAGGGATCTTCTAAACCCCCCCCCCCTCCGGCACAAAGGCTACGGGCGAGGACTTTTGATATGTTCATCTCCTAACCAGCCCAAACAAAGTTACGAAGTCCAAAATTGTGTTCCAAAAATTTCCACCTATAGCTGTTTTCAAGCATTCGTTGCCTGGACTGTAAGTCATCTTAGTGAGAACTGAGGGTTGTGCTTGATTCTCCCTCCCTTTTCCTTAGACAAATCACTAGAAATCAATATATACCTCTATACTTCCCAAAAGAAGCTGTTTAAATGTTCACTGGAGGAAAAACTGAGAAAATTGAGTAGGTACTTTTTAAGGAAATTAAAGCGACTGGTTTGATATTTAGTATATTAAGAGCATAAAGAGTAAGTGTCCACATAAATGACTCAGAAGTAAAATATTTAATTTATATTTTCAAAGGCGCATATTTTTTTGCCAATAACAACTGAACAAGTCGTTTTTGCCAATGCCTCCACATTTTTTACAGTTTACTACTAAATAGGAAATTTACTCGCTCTTAAAATAAAGAAATTGCAGTAAATATCAAAATATCTTTGGTTAAAAAAACAAAACATAAATAACGTAGAATAGAAGAAAGAGAAAATAAAGAAATGTCATAATCAAATTCTCTTATCAATGTCAAAGTGTACATAACCTTCAAGAAAACAGTCTCTAGGTTATATATTTGTCTCATTATACATAGACTTTTATCATTTAATATTCTGTGCAAAAATTGTTTGTAAGTATGACATCTATTCGTTTGTTATATTCTCAAGTTTTTACTTTACAGATATCTATATTTCACCTGTAGGGTCAAATTTAATCCGAAAAATGATGTTTATTATTGTTGTCAATATTGTTGTTTTCTTATCATTTATTGTTTTGTGTTGGCGATGTTTTATGTTTCGTTTGCGCGCCATATGAAAGAATTTAACTGCTTTAATGATTATAACATACATACATGTTACAGCTCATGTGGAATGAAGACAAGCAGAACATAAACTTATTAGATTATGGAGGACTGGTTAAATTTTACATATTGTCAATGACTCTCTTGTATCAATATACTTAATTGTATTAATAATCACAAAAAGACTGAAAAGTAGTTTTCTCCATATTTATTTTGTTTAAAAAAAAATGGCTATCAACCTCCCACAAAATTCTTTTATTATAGCATAGACCTTTTGCGACAATGCCTCATCCTTATTGTGGTTACTACAACTGGTCCAAATTCACCTCAGCATACCTGGCACCAGAGCCCACAGTCCCCTTAAAAAGTTTGGCTAGTTTTACTCTCATCACTGAGAATTACTGTTCCATTGAAAGGCCAATGTTCATTACTAAAAGGGAAGGTTGGTGACTTCTTTCAATAGCTCACGATGAACTATCACCATACAGCTCCTAGTATTACAAATCATATTTCTTTTCTTTTTATATGTTGATAATTTGTAATATTTTTTGTTTGTTTAAGAGCTTATAGTCTTAGTTACAGAGCTCTTAAATTGAAAAAATAAATAAAATATGTTGATAACTTTGAAGTTGTGCTTAAGCTATATGTTAGAAGTCTGTCATGCATGGACCATATATTACTGATTATTATTTTTTTTTTTTTTACTTCTATGGCATGGATGCTCTTATTAAGATCCAAATGTCAGATTTTTAAGTCTCTATCAGGAATGTTTGTTATAGCATTCATTTGTTTCCAACTGACCTGGAAATTGGAAGTGCGCATGTAAAGAAATTTAGGAATATTTTCTCGATCATCCTCTGCTCATTAACACTAAATTATTCTTATGACAATAATTAAATCCATGAGGGTGGATTTTTCTGACAATATTTACCATCCAATTAATTTTGATTTCTATTTTAACATAGTTTTTTCAGTATGATGCAGTACGGAAGTATAAAAAAAAAATACAAAAAAACAATAGTTCAAATGTATATACTTATATATTTAGTTCTTTATCATCCACAAAAATTGTCTGATTTTGATGACATTTAGCACAGTAATGCTTTGTTTAAGGGGTAATACAAACTTGTGCAATCAAAATCAGTCATTTTCTTGAATTTATAAATAACAAATAAATCAATATTTTTCAATTCCTTATATCAAATGTTTTAAATGGGATGTTAATGTATCAAAAAAAAAAGTTTACAGCGGCGCTTCGTCTGAGAAACGAAAACCCTCTTTTAATCTAAAACAAAAAAAAAAACTAAAATTATTTCGAAAGAAGAAGGATAATTCTAGTAATGTACATAGGATTTTTAAGATATATTAATTTTTTTTCGAAAATAGTGAACAATTATTCATTTTCTATTAATAAATCTGTCGAAAATCAGCCATAAAATTGTTTCAATTCAATAAATCAAAACAATACTACGTACTTTACTAGCAAATATCATTAGGAAGCTGGAGTTGAAATTTGAAGTTGATCAGGCAAAAATTGAAGACGCCGGAGTATTGCCAGATTTGAAAAACATAGTTTTGAGAAAACGACTTTAAAGTTTAATGTTCTGAAATGTTAATTTTTTCCTATTTAATTTTCATTCATACTTTCTTGTAATAAAGATTTTTTAAAAAAAGTTTTAATTTTGAAATTAGTAGAGTAGGACCCTAAAAAAAAAAAAAAACTTAATAAATTAAAAGGGACCTATCAAAGCTCGATCAAAAAATTATCTTCAAATCAGGATTGCTTTCACTTGTACAATTGCTTTTACAATTGTATTTTTTGCCCATTTTACACATTACCTCTTTTATTCTTTGAGAGTATCATGAATAATATCATTTCAATTTATTTTAAAGAAAAGAAAACAAAATTAATTTTATCATTGGATATTGTGTTATTCAAAATAAAATATGATTCCATTAGAGGGATAAATGCGTTTTATTTATAATTTAACTACTTGGTAAAGTTATTTTTTTACAAATTTCTGCTTGTTATTATACATTTATTTCTCCCTCTAGGAATACATCTCACTTTTAATTTGATTGTTTAAGTTACAAGAAAACTAAATTTTATGTTATTTCTTAAAGTAATTTTAATTTTAGAGTTTAGGAGAAAATGGCGACTATTCCACTAATCAATGAAGATATGGAGTCAGGAGGAAAGGACTGTGACATAGAAAATGATTTTGCATACAGAAACAATGTCAGTCAAGCTGCATTGAAAATAAGATTAGGTAAAATCAGAATTATTTATATCAAGATTTCTTATTGTTTTTTTTTTTTTTTTTTTTTTTTTTTTTTTTTTTTTTTTTTTTTTTTTTTTTTTTTTTTTTTTTTAATTAATAGTCACTTATTCACTCTCATATACAACACAATACATAGGGGCTGAGCATCTTAGCCTTTAGGCACTACAATGCCTTTGAATCTGTAGTGAATTCTCACACATATATACAGAGTGACCTATGGTGTCCAAAAGCTAATTTTGAGCTAAATGTCCAAAACATATCAGAAAAAGTTGTAGGGTTCATTATCTACTTTCTTTATATTCATATGTTCATTTAAAGTGCCACAAACTAAATTCTTTCATTTACAAAACCCTGTTCTGATACATCTGGTACACAGACCCTATTCCGTTATTTACAAAATTAAAGGATTATTATTTTAAAGGGTCATTTTAATATGTGGTTTCCTCAATATAATTGCAATTTTTTCGGACAATTAATCCTTTACAGACTGAAAAGTAGGTGTACTGTGCATTAGCCTAGACATGAAGAAGGGGGCTGCCGGCTACTGCCTCTCCTGGCCTGAGGTAAACAGATCTTCAGGCCAGGCGTGAGTGAACAGTGCACCCTCCTCTTTTTCTATTCCTACTAGTCTATTTTTCTAAATGTATTATATCAGTTTTATAATATACGAATATTATAAATTAAAACTAAAAAAAAAAAATTTTAGCTGTTTATTCTTTTAACATATATTTATTTTTTAATTTCATAATAAAATGGAATTGATATATTCTTTACTGGCAATAAAAATTATAATTATTTAACTAAAAATTTTCTCTCCTTTATTTATTTATTGTTATTATCGTTACTAGGCGATAAAACAGTCAAAACATTAGTTTTAGCGCGGTTCCTCCCTCCCCCATAGGGAGGAACCCCGCTTATAAGGTTGATACAATGAAACAATCCGGAAGTGCCGACTAGAAAATTTCGCATTTCGGAACCCCTAGAGACCGAAAATAAGGGTGGTTCAAATTTGTATATATATATATATATATATATATATATATATATATATATATATATATATATATATATATATATATATATTTGTCTGTTCGCTCATTTCTGGCTTCCCTAATGGTCCGATTGTGATGAAATTTGGTACAAAAATCCGTCTTCCAATTTTAAAGGTCAAGTTCATTAACCAGCAGAATCCGCTCACTGGAAGATGGCGTTTGGGGCGAAATTCGCGCAAAAAAAATCGTAAAGCTTACGTTTTTTTGAGTTCATAAGCTTGTAAGTACTCGTTTTATAGGCTTCTTGGGCTAGGAAAATGAATGAAACCATTTTCAAGGCGATAGCTTTAACCGTTTTCGAGAAAATTGGAAAAATAGTTTTTGAGTACCGTTTTTGGTTTTGGTACTTATAATCATGGGATTCAGTTGAAACATTTGCTGCATGTTCTACTTTCATTAAAACTAATATGTTGAAATTTTTGTTACGTTTGGAGTTAAGGAAGGGTTAGAATAAAATATTTTATTAACAGACATAACAAATTTTGGTAACTTTGTATACTTTCCTTAATATTTCGAAAGAGGTTGAGAATCTTGCGAAACGTAAGATTACCATTAGAAAGCTTACTAAATGCTCTACAAAAATGGTTCTAATGAAAGTTTTGATTAGGCGATGTCAATCGGAGAAATAAGTGCTTAAAACTTTAAAGTAATTGATTTCGTTTATTCGAACGGTTCTTTTTATTCCTTGTTATTTTTAAATTGCTTATATTCGGATAGTGTATTTGACAATAAAACAGATTAAGTAAAATAAGAAGATCAATTTATTGTTAAAAATGTAGCGTTCAAAGAGAGAGATCCCAAGGCTTTCCAAATGCCTCTGAGCGGAGGCCTTTCTGCCCGACTTATGGGATAGCTGACCCATACAGGTAAGATTGTAAATCAAGACCTTTCAAGACTGGTTTGTTTGAGATTTCATTTGGATAGGTGTTTCGCTATTGATCTAAACAAAGTAATAACTGTTTCTATTCTATGCCTTCATAAACACTAGAGATAAGAACGGAACTGCGCTAAGATGACGCAGTTCCTGCGAATCAGACTTTTAAGAACATAATAACTAAAAAAAAAAAATCAGTCTGGATAAATGTAGATATTGTCTAGAGTACCTATACGTATTGTTTATGGTAAGAGTTACTTTTATATTTAGTCATGTGTTCATCAGTGCGTTTGTTTAGTATTTGAATGTACATACAGTAGAACTTGGATAATTCGAACCCCTAGGGACCGATAAAAAAGTTCGAATTATCCAAAATTCGAATTACAAAAGTTTTTGGAAATAAAGGGGTAAAAAATAGAATTTCATATTTTCACATTTTAGCACTTTCCTCCGAAGGAAAGTAGCTATTGAGGTTGCACTCATGACGGAATTTTTGAAAAATGTCTGCAAATCTTTATCGATCCTACCTAGTAGAAACCGAAAATGACCCCCGTTAAAATTTATATATATATACACACACACATATATATATACATATACACACATATATATATATATATATATATATATATATATATATGTGTGTGTGTGTGTGTCTGTTAACACGATAGCGGCCAGAGTTTTTGTTTTTTCGTCACGAAACTTGGTATACAGCGTTCAATTATCAAACGATTGAACGAGTTTGTAAACCACCAAAATCGGTCCAACGGAAGGGGGGGGGGTTTATCCCAGACCCAAAACACTTATTTGACAATGCCAGCGTAGTTTTTGATATATTTCAACGAAACTTGGTATTCGTATTGGTAATCTACAGAGAAAAATGTGTTGTACAAATAAACTAAATCGGTCCATTCGAAGGGGGGCTTACTCCGGACCCACATAACCAATTTGCCACTACCAGCCGTAATTTTTGTTGTATTTCCAACAAAACTCGGTATTTGTAGTGGTAATCTACAGAGAAATGTATTGTAAAAATAAACTTAATCGGTTCATTAGAAGGGGGGGTTTACTCGGACCCAAATTACTAATATACTCATACCGGTCGTAATTTCTGCGGTATTGTAACGAAACTTGGTATACGTCGTGGGTAATTCATAAGAAAGAAGTGTTGTAAAAAGGAGCTAAATCGGTCTTATCGGAAAGGGGGGTTTACTCTGTACTATATTTCAATACAATTAGCCCGCCAGAATTAGGTTCACAAAGCCGCCTCTAAGAGCGCTTTCTACCACAAGTGGGAAGTCCCCCTACAGTCCTGTATCCTCTTCCTGCGTCAGTTCAAAAGACGAAAATATGAAGTTTTTATTAAGTTCATGTTTTTATTTTATTTATATAGTTTTTTTTTTTTAGAAAATTATTCAGGAATGCAATCTTCACTACCTAAATACTGAGGAAAGTGCTTAGTTATGCAGCTCCTGCGTGACAGCCTTTTTTAATTTAAAAAATACATACATTTTATTTAAACAATAACAAACATTTCATAAATTGATGATTACGTACATAAGTAATAAATAATTCATCAAAAAAGTAAAAATAAAAGTCTATTGTTTTGGAAAAAAGTCATTTTCATGGGCAAGAATTTTTTCTTTATTTTTCAGGTAAGTTGATAAAGTGTTAGGAGGAATCCTTGGCAATTTCCGATTTTTTCTTTCTTATATTTCAACTTCTTTAATCGCAGCTATTTTCTCTGACAACGTTGAAGTTTTATAACTTCTAGGCTTCGACATCTTAAATCAACAACTCACTGAACTGCACTGTTTACCAGGAATTCAAGGAACAAACAATAAAACAGATCTATGCGCTGACTGACTTATAACTGAATAAGAAATGAAGATGGGAGGGAATTCTTGGATAAAATGACAGGATGTAACTATAACAACCCCTGGAAGGAAGGAAGCGCGACCCACCACTTTGCAGAACTCCTACAGTCCAAGAACTAGACTATGAGACCGCCGCGCTTCTTGTCCCGGAACCCCTACATCCGTATCTTACTATCCTTCTTACCAGAGGGAAGAATATTTTCACAAGATTTAAGATCGAACACTTCCCATTGGAGGTAAAGACTTGTAAAAAATTTGAATTAACCACGATTGTTTTACATTGTTTAGGTCCTAAATTCTAGGGACCGAGAGAAATATTCGAATTAACCACGATTTTGAATTATCGAAGTTCAAATTATCCATGTTCCACAGAATCTTACTTGTATATATTACTTATTTTCTGATAAAATGATGAATAATTATTCGTTATTGTATGGTCGTCATATTCTGTCAAATAAGTTTTCGTTTTTCAAGTAAGTGTAAATGTTGTTAATATATTGGCTCCCATGGGAGAGTAGGTCAGTCATGTTGTCCGGTAAGTCATAGTTCTGTCTCCGTAAACATTCTGTCAATATGTGTTTTCTTGTCAGTGGAGTGTTACATACTTCGCATGTCGGACTGTCCTGTCTCGTCATGAGGTGTAAGTGTGTCAGCCGGGAATGACCTATTCTTAAGCGGCATAAGACAACTTCTCTTCTAGTTTGCCTTATGCTTGATGGCCATTTTTTAACTGTTTGTTTAATTTCTCTTAGTTTGTTGTCCGAAGTAGTGTGCCAAGATCTTTGCAATTTTTCGATGATAGCTGTTTTGGCTTCTGCTTGCATATGTCTTGGTATGTAATATTGTATATGTCTTGGTAAGGTCGTCTCGTAGCATTTTTAGCAATTTTGTCAACATTTGTGTTTTGTTCTATGTCCTCATGTCCTGGGAGCCAATATATTGTTATCCGTTTATTTGTCCGGTAAATCTGTACTAGTATTTGTATGTTAAGTGGGTTCAAATTATACGGGTTCTGTAGTCCTAGTATTGCGCTAAGTGAGTCAGTACAAATTGTTATCTTAGTCTGTGTTACGTCCTGTATATTGTCTAAGGCAAGCGAGATGGCATGAAGTTCCGCTGAATAGCTGCTTGTGATTCTTGGCAATTTAATGCTAACAATATTTTTATCAATCACAGCTGCTGCGCCAGTCCCTTGTGAAGTCTTAGACCCGTGAATGAAAAATGAATAATGTATCTTTGTTTTGTTCAAGGTGTGCTTTGAAGATGTGTTTGTATGTACGTGTAGATAAGGGATTCGATTTTTTAAATTTTGTTAGTCCTATGTCAATTTTTAAATTTCTTATAGTCCATGGTATGTAAGTTGGTGGACGTCTTACGTATACTTCATTTCGATGTACATTGGTATTTTGTGCGTAACTGATGCATCGTACAAATAATGGCAGTTGCCTAGATGGTTGCGTCTGATATTTGCGTAGTATTATTTCGTCAACAGATCTAGGAACACAGGCTCAGTTCATGTATGCGGCTTTCAATTCTCCTTTTTCTATGTAGGGCTTTGGACGAACAGAGTGAAAACTTTTATTTATTTTTTTTCCAGTAACTAATTCCAGTTTAAAAGCGTGTTTTTCTATTGTAAATACCAAAGCATGGCTCTTTGAAGATATATGAATAACAAAAAAAATAAATAAATAAATAAATAAACTAAAATGGACTTGACTTTTGCTTACACAAAATACAATAATATCTATCAAACAAATATCTTGCACCTAGAATTCTAATGGAATAATGAAAATACCTTTCAAACATGTCAGGAAAGTTCGAAAAACGAAGAGAGCGAACTTAACTAAGGCAACCCTATCTTGAGCCTATTTCTCCCACACAACATGCTCACCCTACTAAGCCATATGTACTTGAGTTAACCATAAGCTTGGTTGGCTCAAAATATTAATTCGGTAAATTTTCTTTTGTATTGAGCTAATAGTTCTATGATTGTTGTTTGTTCAGTTGTTGTTTATTTTTTTTTTCAGGATTTTTACGAAAAGTATACTCCTTAGTCTTTATGCAACTCTTTGTTACTGCTATTTTTGGATTTACTTTGTACGTTTGGACAGATGGGCATGAATTTGTACAAAAAAAGTAAGTTTATTTTTAAATGATTTTTTGTTTTTTTTCTGGAAAGATACAAATAACAGTAGTACTTTTAATTAAATTATATTGGGTTTAACGTACATAAACTATAAAAGAATACATTATGAAATGTCTTTGTATCCTATTTCAGCTCTTTCAGAAAGAATGTAGCTATTGAGGTTGTAATTATGAAAGAATATATACATATATATATATATATATATATATATATATATATATATATATATATATATATATATAGACACACACATATTGTCTGTTCTTTTTGTGAAAACACTTGGCATATAGCAGAGGGGGCCAACCTGCAGCTCTTTGAAGGATTATTTGTGGCTCTCGATAAATTTACCCGAGTTCCCTTTTCATTTTTGTGCTATTATATTATAAAAGGGGGGCGAGGTTAGCTCAGTGGTAGAGCACTCGACTAATGAACTGGAGGACCAGGTTCAAAACCCGAGCGCGCACTAAAGATTTTTTCTTCTAGTGCTGCCGTTCGAGGCTTTTGGATTTGGGGTCCCAGAACGTCCCTAGGCTCACCCAGCCTTTAATTAATTTAATTAATAATGGGTACCTTGGGTGCTAATGACTCTAGCAGTCGAAGCAGCCAAGGGGAAAATCAGGCGGCCGGAGCATAGTATTGACCACACTTTCTCCCTAGTGTGTCGTATGGCCAAGAATCAGATGCCTCTACAGTATCTGCCCCTCTGGGCCCTTGTGGCCTGTTACGGGACTGATTTTTTTTTATATATTATAAAAAATTATTAAGGTTCTGAATGTCTTTTAAATTACTAACAACAAATTTAAAAGACTATATGCAACGTTGCAACAAATTTCATTTCCGTCCAAGTTAAGGTCCTGTCTTTTTCCAATGCATCGAGAACACTTTAATTAACATGCATGAAAATTTATAAAAACATAGTTTGAAAATGGAAGCTTAATTAATTTATTTAAGGTTATTTATTTAATTTACTTGAATTGATACATTGCTCAAATAAAATATGGGGAGATATTTTAAGGGTTGTTTTTTTGGGATTTTAAGGATTGCTTCAGTTCAAGAATCACCTTGGGTCAATTATTGTATAAAAATACCATGTGGTAACGCATGGCCCTAATCGGTTAAGGATACTTAGAAAATACTGTAAGCATTTCAAAGGTCTTCCTGCACTTGTTATATCTTACAAAAACTTTGTAGGACATACAGACACATTTTGCTTGGATTTTTTTTAATGAAAAGGGTTGATCCTATGCACTATACTGATAAAACCTTTATTATATCTATATTGATTGTAATTAAGTGAAATTTTTTTCAGTGACTGGATGTTATTAGTTGCATTTCTGATTAGCATAGTGACATTGATTGCTTTGCACATTAAAAGGAAAGAGACTCCAATCAACTATATTCTTTTGTCAGTATTTGTAAGTATTTTCTTAACTACTTGATTTTGAACATGCTCATTTCATATTTTACTAATTCTTTCAATTGAAAATTTCTTTTCTAGACTGTAGTACAAGCATACTCGATAGGGGTCGTTGTATCGTTTTTTGAAGCCGGTGTTGTGCTACAAGCTTTGTTCCTCACTTTGGCAGTGCTTGGTGGTCTTACTGCCTACACGTTTCAAACAAAACGTGATTTTTCTTCTCTTGGAGTTATGTAAGTATTTTCCTATTTGTTTATTTGATTAAATTATAAGGATTTCATATTTTCTTTTTCTTTTATTCTGATAATTTTTTCATCTGTTTAATATAAATATTTTATCAGCAGATTTAAGCATTTTTGGATATTTTTCTATATTTTATTTAACGTCTAGAAAACGGTTGAGAAAATATGGTAGGGGGTATCCGATCAATCAAAAGCCTAATAAATTGTCTATAAAAAAGGTTCGTGGATAAATTTTGATAGAGCTTAATTTGGGGAATGTAATGCTTCTATAAAAACTGATGAATCTACTGCTTGCACAGTCTATGATGAAAATATAACCACAAAATAGAAAAGTAAAAAAAAAAAAACAAACATCATATCTCCTAGAGAATTGAGATATGTATATACATGGCACTCTTAAATTTCCATGGAAATATGAAATTTCTTCAGATCTCTCAGTGCTCAGTGAGTTTTAAATCTTAACAAAATCGGTTGAGGAGATCTTATGCATTAATTAAAAAAAATAAATTGAGATTATAAATTTATTAAATCATTCTCAAAATTGTAACACTTAGCATTCATATTAAAAATAATTTTTTGTGAAGAAAGTGACAATTTTCATTTTCCCTGAACATCATCCTTCACCTCGAGCAACCATGTACTTTAAGAAAAAAATGATTGACAAGGTGGTGTTCTAAATGAATAAATTACATTTAAGAGTACAGTTAACTTCCTTTAATCCGCCATGTTCTGGACTTGAAGCATACAGGATTATCAAATTTTTCGGATTATCGGATCCATGTGAAAAAAAAAAAAAAATGGATAGAGGTGAAAATTAAATGAAATGTAGACTATAACACTAGTACATATTTTCTGTAAAATTAAATTAAATTGCACACTGTTAGAATTATACTGCCTCAGTCAAAAGCTTTAAACAAAACTGGCAACAAGAACGTATTTGATCACAGAGAGGGTTTCTGGGAATCGGTCTACGGCCCGATCTGAAATCACAGGGTTGTTGGTGTGGGCATTTCACAGAATTAATGATAAGATAAGAACTGAAGATGATAAGAACTGAAGAGGCGCAATTTTCATGTTTGGCCTTGGCACCCTGCCATGCCGGATTATCAAGCGTGCCAGACCATAGGATGGCGGATTAGAGGAAGTTTACTGTATTTTGTTGATTCTTTAGGTCAATTTTTTCTATCAATATCACCACAGGCGATAACTATGTTCAATATTAATACTTGTTTGTGCATTTGTAGATTGTTTGTTGCTCTTTGTGTTTTATTGGTTTCTGGACTACTTCAAATGTTTATCCATAGCAACACTTTTGAAATTTTCATCTCAATATCTGGTGCCTTAGTATTTGCTCTGTTCATCGTTTACGATACTCAGGTAACGACTATTTTCTTATTTATATAACTTTCAGGAAAAGCATTGGATGTGCACATTTTTAAGAGAACTATTTAGAGCCTGTTCAGATAGAACGACGTGAGTAAAATATTCTCGATGGTTCTGCCGTGTGCAAATTCTCATTTCAAGGACCATCACAATACGTGAAATACTATAAATACTGATTATGTCTAGGCGCACGGTAGTGCGCCAGGCCAAGTTCCGGCCTAAGCATACTGTGTGTATATTACAGGAGGTCTTAGAGCCGATTTTTACTCTCTCATAACTTTCAACCAGGTATGAAATTTTGCAGAGGTATTATACTACTGGATGTAAGTAAAACTGGAAATTTTCATAATTCTACATCGAATAGTTTCTGAGATATAAGCGATCGAAAATCGGGATTTATAGGACTCACTCACTCACTGACTCATCAAAATTATTAGGCACTTCTCATGATGCTAGAGACTTGAAATTTTGCAGAATGATAGATATTAAGGTGTTATTAAAGGAAAAAATCCTGAAAAGTTGTGTTTGACGCTGCTTCCGGGGCGGGGGCGTGCCAGTTTTGTACTTCCTTCGTAAACCCATCATTTCGTCCGAAACCCTTGATGTGGGGTATCAAATGAATCGTCTCGGTATGAAGAACCTATATTTGATGTTTTAAGAAACATTTAGGCGCATATAGGCTTGGTAAAAATCGTACACCAGCTGTCTGTATGTTTGTTCCTTATATAAATCCGAACCGTTTGATCGATTTTGACCAAACTTGTGACACAGATGGGTCTTGATACGGGGAGAATCATAGGCTAGTTCAATATCGTCTATCAGCTGTTTGCCTAACTGTTTATTCCTTATACAAATCCACACGATTTGACCTATTTTGACCAAACATGGTACACAGATAGGTCTTTATCCGGGTAGTGTCATAGGCTAGGCCAAAATCGTCTATCAGCTGTCTGTCTCCATGTTTGTTCCTTACACAAATTCACACCGTTTGACCGATTTTGACCAAACTTAGCACACAGGTAGGTCTTGGTCTGGGGAATGCACTAGGATAGGTAAAAAAGGTCTTTCAGCTGTCTGTCTGCATGTTCGTTCCTTACACAAATTCACACTGTTTGACCGATCTTGACCAAACTTGGGACACAGGTGGGTCTTGATACGGGGAATGCACTAGGATAGGTAAAAAAGGTCTTTCAGCTGTCTGTCTGCATGTTCGCTCCTTACACAAATTCAAACCGTTTGGCCTATTTTGACCAAACTTGGCACGCAGGTAGGTCTTGATACGGGAGAGTCATATTACCTATGACGTTATGTTCTTTTTGTTCCATCGGAAAGCCATCATTCCTTCTGAAACCCATCATGTGGGGTATCAAATGAATCGTCTTGGTAAGGAGAACCTATATTTGATGTTTTAAGAAACATTTCGATGCATCTCAACAACAACATGTGTGACTTCTTTCTTAAATGTTGTAAATAAAGTCGTAAGGGTTAAATGCATAATATACTTGAAAGCTGATACTAAGTTTTTCAAAGTCATCTAAATTACAAAGTTTAGGAACACAAACCCAAAATGTATCGTCTTTGTTCTTTTCTTTTTCTTGAAGGCCTTCTACACTTTCCTTGTGGTGATCTTTATCCTCGGGATGAGGTTCCTGTGTTTTACAGTGTAATAGTTTAGTTAGGCGAGCAATCAATTTGACCTTTAGAGTACTGTCATCTGGAAAAGCTTCTAACTTTTCTAGTCTAGTGATTAGATGTATGTAGGTTGATTACTGGTATCAAATATCAAACATTAAGGAGAACTTTATGCAGAATCCAAAGACCCTGGTTTTATATGAAGTAAAAAAGCCAGTAGGTATGAGGCAACTAAATTTTATTTAATACTTAGAAAAAAGTAATGAGATCCCAAAAAAAACATAAATGTGAAATAGAGGCCAAGTTCCTCCCCCACAAAGAAACACTCCCTTCCCTGAAAAGCGAGAAATATCTCCTCCTAAAACCCCCAAAAAACGCCTTACCATCCTACACTCCAAAAAAAGTAGTATGAGTTGGTGTATTAGGTGTACCATATTTTCAACCAAAAATATTTGCCAATACAAGAGATGATACAAGAAAGAAATGTCCAAGTTCATTACTTAGAAGACCTCGTAATTACTTACTAAGACAATAAATAAAACAATAAAAATACGTATATCCAGTTACTAAAATATCACTTTCCTCAACCAGGTATATTCTTAAACTTGGCAATGTTTTTTTTTTGTGCCGAAATTATATTTAGAGAGAAAACTAAACATTGCCAAGTTTAAGAATATACCTGGTTGAGGAATATGATATTTTAGTAAATGGATATAAGTATTTTTATTGTTGTTTTTAAAGGTCAGTTGAAGTGTCTTTACTCTTCTTAGTAAGTAATTACGAGGTCTTCTAAGTAATGAACTTAGACATTTCTTTCTTGTATCATCTCTTGTATTGGCAAATATTTTTGGTTGAAAATATGGTACAACTAATACACCAACTCATACTACTTTTTTTGGAGTGTAGGATGGTAAGGCGTTTTTTGGAGGTTTTAGGAGGAGATATTTCTCGCTTTTTGGGGAAGGGAGTGTTTCTTTGTGGGGGAGGAACTTGGCCTCTATTTCACATTTATGTTTTTTTGGGGATTTTATTTATCTTTCATTTGACGTATCAACACAATGAACCGCTTTCGAACTCCAGGCCCTTCAGTACATGAGTCGGGCGTTGCAGCACCTGAACCACACACAACACTCGACTGTACAAAACTTCTCTATTTTTCTACCCTCTGTCTTAAAAGTTACATGTGATGTGTGTATACTTGTCAAGATCTAAATTGTCTTGTCTGAATTTATCTTTGTCAATCATTCTAAAATTAATCCTTATCTTTATTGAAAACAAAAGTTCAATTCCAGATTAAAAACACAAGCTGCTCTCAAGTCTATCTGGCAAGCTTGTGACAATATATCAGACAAAAATTTGTAAACTCCGGAAGATAAAGTCATTCATAAGATACGGGGAGTGTCATAGGCTAGGTCAATTACCCTGTAGGAAATAGTTTGTATCATGGATATGTCTAAAGGGAGTGTAATGAGTTATCAACACAATTTTTATTCATCTCGAAGAGGGCCCATTGTTTATTGCCTATTAGTAATGCTTAATATTACACTGTAACTAACTTCACTGATTTAATCTCCAATGATTTTACGTCATAACCTACGAAAAGTTGATGGTTTCGATAGTACAATAACCACATGGGTTAGTCGTCATAGCAACGGAACCCTCTTGTACCATTGTCCGGACATAGCCAAAGCGTTACACTTTTAGCGTCACACTAGGCCATAGCTAAGACATATCCTTGTCAAAAAATATATTTAAAAATGGAATGATTGCTGTATATTACCAAATTTCTCTCTCTTACTAAACAAGGCTTGATTAGAAGGGGGAAAATTGTTAATATTTTCCCTAGAAATGTTGTATATATTAAAAAAAAATCAATGTAACAAATTAGAAAATTTTTGAATTTATCAGGCCAAATGTTGTTATCTACAGTCCAAAGACCCACATAATCATCTTAACTGATCTAAATTAACATAATCAAAATTATTTTATTTCTACTTCTTATTATTAATTTAAAGTGTGTGATAATTTTCATATTTAACCTTGTTTTAATTTTCAATATTATCGAATTGTTTAAAGAATCTTTAGTAATTAATGATCATTTATATAATTAAGGCTTGATTTATTCCATAGAATCTTTCATTGAAAAATTTTTTCATTGCATTTTTTTTTCCAGAACATCATGCTTAGACTTTCTCCAGAGGAGTATATTCTTGCTACAATTGAATTATACTTAGATATTGTGAATTTATTTTTGTATATATTGCGTGCTCTTGAAGCAATTAGAAGGGGTTAATAGCATCTGCAACGGCTATCCCATCCTGATTCTAAATTTAATAAAATGTGCAAATAGATATGTTTATTATGAAGTATGTACATTCTTTCCTAGCTTTTAATGTTAAATATACTTATTTACTTTTAAACGCACATATACTAGATGATCTGAAATATGTAAAATTTTTTAAACTCTACTTTATTTTTATTTTTCAAGAACCTTACATGCGAAAAATTGTTTGATCATTCTGCAGATTCCTTATTGATTAATTCATTTGTATAAGACTACTATTTTAATTAAGTTATTAAATTAAGTGCTGATTTAATTATTAAATTATTTATTAAGTGCTGAGTTTTATTCTATTGCAAGTAGAAATGTATGCAATCGTTGTTAATAATGATTTGTGGCATTTAAACCAGTGTATTTTGTATTAATGTAAGTACCATTAGTTCCAATTATTTGAAAGGGGATTTATTATTTTGTTCAGTATTTTATTATGCTATCTATTTAATGAGAAAATGTTTTTAAGTAAGTGTGATTTATTGTTTTTGTTTCTTTAAATAAAAGATTTTTTTTTTTTGTTTATTGATTTCTTATCTCAATTTATTTTTTCTGTATCATCTTATCATCAGGATTTACACCTGCTTAATACTTCCAAAGGTCTGAATAAAAAACTGAGGGTAAAATGTTTAATTCCCAAAGATCTTCCAAGGGCTTATTTTTACTGTGTGTCTCAATTCTATAGAATATTAAAGAGAAGAGACTGATATACATTTTACTTTAACATAGGACCTACATAGTTGCACAAAAGTATATTAGCTTTCACTAGCGTAAATTCCTTATGTCTTCTCAAGTAGTACTGAGATGTTTCCCTACTATTTTCACTCAAGAGCAGATAAAGTATTAAACTACTTACGTACTTCTGCCAGTTCAGGTCATGGGACTTCTCCAGCCTGACCACTTCCTCTTCTTATTCAAAGCCCATATTGTGTTTTATGAAAACTCTGACTTTCTTGCAAATTTCCTATGAATTTAAATTGAAAGTTACACTTATTACTACTTCTAGAACTATAAACAGCAGGTCATTGCTTTGTAGGGCTGTACCACACCAAAGCAATTAAAAACTGCTGTGACTCAAAATAACTTTTTCTTCCTTCCAGAGACTTATGATTCAAGTATTAAAGATTCGATTAAGTTGATTAAATTTCTATAGATAAAGTTTAAAAAAAAGTCTCTCTAGGAGAAAACATTACTTATTCCATTGCTAAATTTAAGAAAAGAGAAGTTAACTTCAAATGATTTAATTTATGTTTCACATAAGGCCGAGACCAGAAAAATAGACACAAACCTAAAATGTATGTGATTGTTTTCATCCATAAAGGTTATCTGCATGTTAGAAATCAAAGAGGGGCCTATCAAGAAAACTATTTTCATCTAAAAATATCGTGCATTTACCAACGCAAAGAGAAAACCATCAACTGTCACCAATATCAAATTTTTAAAAAGTGAATCAAAATAACAATGAGAAGTTTAACAAAATTATTAAGGCCAATGTTTCAGATAAGTTTAAATAACTTATTTTTCATAACTTTTAAGTGGATGCTCAGCTTTAGATTTTTAACTTCTCATTTAATGAGTCTAGTAAGAATAGCTACATACAATTTATCTTGGAAGTACTGTTTTTTTTTTTTGCGTTAATTTGATAAATGACATTCCCAGAAATTTGTAACTTCCATTTATAAATAGCAAATATTTTGAGGACGGGTTATCTACAAGTTACTATATTTTCTTGGCAGGATAGGGCTGATTCCTATTCTTTTTTCAAACGAAATGTATTTAAGTTTTCATGATTGTTATCCCTTCTTGTGGAGAGGCTAACACAGTTAGTGGCTAAGGGCATGTGCCATACAATCATGTCGTCAGTTAATTTCTTATTCCCCATGTGAAACTACATTAATAACAGATAAGGAATAATTTTGTTTTATTTTAACACTAACACCGCTGCTCCCACATTGTTGCGGGCTGAATAAGAAGCTATGATTTCTTTATGTTATGTTTCCTCTTAAAACTGAATGCTTGCGCTTTTTCTTTTTATTCTAGTAGTTCTCTCAGTTCACCTCTAGAATGTACGTGGTGTATTATTTGCTCCTGTCTCCTCTATTAGGTGCTCTATTTAGTCTTCTTTTTCATACATGCCTACCGCCCACGCACAAACACCAGTGGACACTTTTTTGTAACTTTTTTTTTTCAGTTTAGTCATCGCTAAAGCATATTTATGCTAAAATCTGGTATTGTAAGTATTCACAGAGACTTTTGAAGAGAACCTCTGAATGTGTTAGTCATTCATGGAGATGCCATTAAAGTTGTATATTAATAAACATAGTATAATTTTATTGTTTCCCGACACAGATATGATCATACATATATGTATGTATGTCTTTTCGTGCTATTCCATTTACAATAATGCTGGTCCGATTTCCATTAAAATTGGACCAAAAATACTTTTTCCATTTGCCTGCAAATTCAAACTGACATATATAAACTTTGGTTACGTTGGGAGTGGAGAAAGTATTAAAAAAAAAAATGATCATCAGATACGAGCAATTATGGACTTTCATTTACTTAAATACCTCGTAAATGGTTGAGAAAGACTGTCGAATCGAAAGTGATCTTTCTATAGGCTGATGATTTTCCTACGAAGAAGTTAAGGCGCATACATTTCGATAGGAAAACGGTGCTCGAACTTTGGTAGTGTTGGTTTTGTTGCATTCTCAGGTTTCCTAATCGTACCAGTTATAATCATTGCATGAAAACACGATGCGATGCCTCAGTTCCAGTGAGTCGTACTTTCCTTTTGGTTTCTTTTAACAATTTTACTGCGATTTTTCTTATTTTTATAACACATTTTTCCCAAACGTACGCAAATTTATGAATTTGACGAAATATAAATTATTGTTTAATGATTGTATTTTCCTTTAATCTACTCTCTTAAAAAATGAATTGGTGAAAGAATCATGTCGATATCATTTCCTAAATTCGATATATAAAATAAAGCATTTTCAAGGTATTCTATTTTATTTCTCAGCGCATTGGACGGAACGCTCCGTACACCTGTCGACTATTTTCGGCGCAGAATCACCAGAAAAAAATTGACCAAATCGGTGACCCCGCCACTGTATACTCCCCTTGTTAGAATATTTGAAGTGTAATTTGGAAGGGTGGTTTCATCCCTCAAAAGGGCGATTGGGCCGATATAAAAAAAATACGTATTAGATTATTTTCACGTGTTTAATAAACATACAAAGTTTCATAAAAATCGGGTCCGGACACTTGGGGATGTTACCTTGTAAGTGATCTTATTAATCTATTTTTGACACATTTTTACCGATTAAACCAAAATTTCGGGGGGGGGGCTGTATACGTCCATGCAGTCACTTCTCAATGTGCCGATTTTCGATAAGTTGCACCTTAAATAAGTCGAATAGTATCTGCGTTCGCGAGTCATTACAATTAAATATCACCTCAAGAAGTCGATTTCAGGGGAAAATCGTGCAGAATTATGTAAATACGTCGAAGTGCCTTGGGAGGGTACTTCTAGGTCATCTACCTCTATGAGCCGAACTCTTATTAGAAGCTATCATCTCCGACGTCAATTAACAACTTCACCGATTCTCCAATCAATTGTTGTGATTGGGAAATGTTATCATGGTCTGTATCTGCAAACATAGAGTTCGTGGAATGTGATCCTTCTACTCAGGAGAGTATTTTTTTTTTTTTTTTTTTTTTTATGTGTTACAACCCAAGAGGTCATCAAACACAGATCATTGGGGATGATTTGTTGTAGCTATTTAATTTTTGTATAGTAGAGACGAAGATAACAGACAGAGGGGCAGGCAGAATCCCCTCGGCGGCACAAGGACGCTACTCTCCTATATTTCATGATTTTCCTTCCTATTTCTCTCACCGAAGCCCTGAAAGGAGCTGTGGTCGCCCCCTGGTGAGGGCGAGCAAAGACTCCAAGGCTTGGGGCCAGAACTTGGCCCAGAGAGCGTCCGAGTGTCGCCCCAGGAACACCCCCGTCCCTCCCTCCCTCATCCACACGTCCCGTTCAAGTTAATAGCAGCAATTGTGTTTAGATTTTTGTGAGATATTTTATTCTATGTTTTAACTAGCAGATTCTGAAAGATTTTTGTAATTTTTCTCTCTTTGCTATTTTCTTTATTTACATTTTTGGAAGCACTGTTATTTTATGAGGATATGGCCATGGCTGTCAGGGCTGAGATGAGAATTGTAATTATATCTTCCCTATTAGTTTTGTCTCTTTAAGGAATTTAATTAATTTATTTATTGGATCTTGCTTAGAATTGAGAATATCTTTGAGGGTTGGGGCTAGGTGATATTTTTCACGATAGTTCTTGTAGATTGCACATTCAGTAAGAATATGTTTGACTGTCAGTCTTTCATTACATGGCTGACAGTAAGGAGGTGGGTCTTTGCTCATAAGATATGAGTGCGTGAGGAAGGTATGCCCTATACGCAGTCTTGCAATTACTACTTCCTGTTTTCTTGTTAATGTTTGCGAGAATTTCCTTGTTTTTACGGATTCCTTGACTTCCTTTAGTTTTTTGTCAGTAGTGCTATTCCATATGCTTTGCCATTTTTTCCACACTAGCTGTTTAACAGATGCTTTCAGGTCATTTTTTGGTATTTTGGATAAAAGAGTTCCTTCAATTGCAGCTATTTTTGCCAAAACATCTACTTTGTCATTTTCACGTATCCCACAATGACTTGGGATCCATGTTAGGACAGTGGATTGTTTATTACGTTGTTGATCATATATTGCCTCCTGTGCGCTAACAATAATGGGATGTTTAGAATAGATGTTGGTGAGCGATATCAGGCAGGATAGAGAGTCAGTGAAGATATTTAATCTATTGTTTTTAGGTATTATTATTTGCAGTGCTTTTTCTATTGCTGTCATTTCGGCAGTGTAAATAGTGGCTGAAGGGTGTAATTTGAACATGTATTGTCGGTCATCTGTAGTTATTGCTGCACCTACTCCATTACTGCTTTTTGATCCATCGGTGAAAACATCCTGTCCTGATGGGAGCTGATTTCTGAGTTTTTTTAATTCATTATCCAAAATTATTGGATTCGTATTCCTTTTTATGTATTTTGCAAGGGAGATATTGATTTTTAGCTGTGGAACTACCCAGGGTGGCACTGAAGATATGCTATCTGGGAGAAGCTGGGAAATGTGACTAATATTCAGCTGAGTGATGAGAAGGGAGGCACGCAACGGAAAAGGTTTTAGAGAGAGGCGGTAATTATTATTATTGATGGTATATGTATGAAGGTATTCTTTTAGGGGGTGTAGTGGTGAT
Source organism: Gonocerus acuteangulatus (assembly GCA_946811695.1). Classification (NCBI taxonomy): domain Eukaryota; kingdom Metazoa; phylum Arthropoda; class Insecta; order Hemiptera; family Coreidae; genus Gonocerus; species Gonocerus acuteangulatus. The sequence continues at coordinate 120,471,355 of OX328123.1, read as the reverse complement.
GCTGAAATATTGATATAATTGTTGAGGGTAAGCTGATCTCTTCTTAATTGCAGTGGGAGTTCCCCAGCTTCTACGCAGAGGCTAATCACCGGACTTGATCGAAAAGCTCCCGTTGCAAGTCTTAAACCAGCGTGATGCACAGAATCAATCATTTTCAGTGTTCGTGTTGATGCAGATCCGTACACTGTACACCCATATTCGAGCTTAGACCTAATTAGATTCTTGTATAGCATCAACATTGTTTGACGATCTGATCCCCAGGATGTAGAAGTCATTGATTTAATAATGTTCATGGCTCTTTGGCAATTACTTTTTAACTGTTTTATGTGTAAGTTAAAATTTAGTGCACGATCAAGATGGACCCCTAGGTATTTTATACTAGATTTTTGAGCGATTGGATTATTATTTATATACAGTGCAGGTTGAAAATGAGATTGCTTTGGTGTAAAAATGATGCTCTCGGTTTTGTCTGGGGATAGAGAGAAACCATGCTTCCTCAACCAATTATATGTTTTTTTTAGGGCTCTTTGCATGATGTCTTGAAGATTTTCTACAGATCTGCCACTACAGTATATAATGAGATCATCGGCGTAGAGCATAGTTTTCACTGGTGGTTCGAGTTGTTCAAGCACACCATCCATGGCAAGAGAGAAAAGAAAAGCGCTGATGACACTTCCTTGTGGTATTCCATTTTCCTGTTCAAATTCATCTGATAGCTGACCTGCAATGCGAATCATGAATCTCCGGTTATTTAGGAAGTTTTTGACAAAGTTTAAAATATGTCCATTCACACCATGCTCAAGCAACCGATTTAGTATGTATCTTCTCCACACGCAGTCAAAGGCGGATTTGATATCAATAACCACGGCTAGAAGCTTTTGGCGATTATTAAAGGATGTTCGTATGTCCGTTTCTATCCGTATGAGATTGTCCATTGTAGACCTGCCAGGTTTAAAACCACTCTGCCAGTTTGCTGTTAATCCCTTGTTTTCCATGTACCACAGAAGGCGGTTGAGAATCATTTTCTCAAATACCTTGCACAGGGAGCATGTGAGTGATATGATTCGATAGCTATTTGCTTTATCTGGAGGTTTGTTATTTTTTAATAAAGGAATAGATATAGCTTGTGTCCATATAGCTGGTAAAGAATCTGTCAAAAAAATGTTGTTTAATATCTTTAGTATTACTAGTTTATTTTGGCTTGATAGGTTCTTGATCATTGAAATGCATATGTTGTCGGGTCCCGGAGAAGTGTCTCTTCTACATCTCAAAGAGGTTGTAAATTCTGTATAGCTGAAAGGTTGGTTTAGTGGATTTAATGGGTCAATATTAACTTCAAGAGGCTTTGATTCTGTTGCAGTTTTGATCTGACGGAATTCGGCTGTATGACTGGCGTCAGATGAAATATTTCGAAAATGGGTTCCTAAATGGTTTAATATATCTTTGGTTTGAGTTAGGTATATCGTACCATCTTTTATTACATTTATTGTAGAGGATTTTTTCCGGCCAGTTATTTTCCTTACCATTTCCCAGACCTTTGCTATGGGTGTTTGGCTATTAATACTGCTGACAAAGTCCCTCCATGATTGGCGTTTCGCTGTGATTATTTTGTTCCTGGCTTCTCTTCTAGCAGCTAAGTATGCTTCTAAGTTCTCTGTGCATGGGTTACGTTTGAACTTACGCAAAGCTTTTTTCCTCGCTTTAACAACTTTTTCGCAGTCACTGTTCCACCAAGGGATTTGAACTTTCTTAGCAGATGTCGTGGTTCTTGGTATCGTGGCTTCAGCAGCCAGAATTATCTTGTGGTTAATATTGCAAATAATTTCATTGATATCAGGGTCATCTAGGTTTATTGTAGATAATTCACAAATAGACGAAAATTTACCCCAATCAGCCTCGTCAAGCTTCCACCTGGGTAGGGAATTACTGTATATTACCCTATGAAGGGTCTCAATCCTCACAGGATAGTGGTCAGATCCGTATAAATCATTAAGGACTTGCCATTCAGATCGTGGAAGAAGAGAAGGACTGGCCAAAGAAAGGTCTATAATGGATTCTGTGCCATAGCTATGATTGAGGTGTGTTGGAGAAGCATCATTGAATATTCCTAATGGGATATGATCTATAAGAGCCTCTACTATTCTCCCCCTTGCATCAGTAGTGGATGAGTGCCAAAGGGTATTATGACAATTAAAGTCACCTAATATGTAGACTGGAGAGTGTAGCTGTTGATACAATCCTTCTAATTGAGAGTAAGTGACCTGTGCATTTGGTGGTAAGTAGAGCGAGCAGACAGAGAAAGATTCGGGACCAAGGATTTGTACAGCTACTGCTTGGAGGTCTGTTACCAAATCTACCTGTATACAGGGTATATCATTTCTTACGATAACTGCCACACCGCCACAAGCTATGCGTCCATCTATATAATCTTTCCTAAATATTCTATAGTTATTGATAAAGAAATTATCCTCAGGTTTTAAGTGTGTTTCTTGAACGCACAAAATATCAAAGTTAGTGTCTTTTAAAAGAATTTGGAGATCAGATTTATGTACGTTAATTCCATTACAATTCCAATGTATGATGATCATATTCAGTAATATTTGTAGTTAATCTGCTAATATAAAAATGTTTAAACGAGATAAGGAAAAATTTTTATATGTTAGACTGGGGGTTTCTTCTTAGGGGGTTTGATTTTCTGAGGTATCTCGCCCTTACTAGATCCAGAATGATCTGTCAGCGAGAGAACAGATCCTTGGGATGGGGGCCTACCCCTTTTCATTTGTTGTGAGAGTGGTACTTGACTTTTCGGCTTTGTGCCAGTTTGTTGTAGAGTATAATTTGCATTTTGTTGTTGTTGAGAAGCATTTTTATTTACTTTTACACTAGGAGCAGTTTCAGAAAAACTTGGTGATGTTTTGTTTGTGACGATTGATTCGAGGTAGTTTATTTTTGTTGCTAATTGTTCTACTAGGGAGGTGAGTTTGTCAAATTGAGTCAATATTAAAGTATTAGTTGATTGCTGGCTAGTTACATGTGAATAACTAACCGCGCCTGCTTGTACTGGAGGTGGGGGGTTGACAGCTCTTTCTGCTTGTGCATAGCTTACTCTATTATTTTTCCTATATTCTTCAATAGCTCGTTCTTTCTTGTAAATAGGACAGGATGTATACCAAGCCGGGTGAGAATCAGAGCAATGTCTGCACTTAGCCTGGCATGCGCCATCATGTTTCCCTAATCCGCATCTACCACACACTGGCGACTCTTTGCAGAATCTACTCCCGTGTCTATAAGCATAACAATTATAGCATTGAAGAGGTTTAATATATGGACTGACTCTAATACTCAGAAAGTCTAAAATCATTCTTTGAGGTGGTTCAGGAATATTGAAAGTTAATACATAAGATGAAGTGCCTACTTTGTTACCATTAACTGTTTTGAATACTCTTTGAACATTAGTAACATTTTGACTCCCAAGTTCTAATATTAGCTCTTCATTTGAGCACTGTGAAAATTCTTCACAGCTAATAATGCCCTTGGAATAGTTATATGATCGGTGCAGTGAAAACTTAACTTGATATTTTTCAAATGATACGATGTTTGATAGATTAATATAATCAGTTTTTATGTTAACTTCTAATAGTATTGCTCCCGAGCGAAGCAATTTAATATTTGTTTGAGGTGCATATGTTTTAACAAATCTACTAACTTTAAAAGGACTAAAGTCTTTGAAAGTCTTTTTTTCAGGGTTTTCTTTAAGAGTCATTAATAAAAATTTTTTCGACCATTTACCGTGGGGAATTTCAAAATTAAAAGATACAGGATCGGGGGGATCGGGAGGTTTAGGGGGTTTCAACCCCTCCGGTCTATCATTTTCCATTATATATTAAATAAACGAGATGGATTAATAAAGCTAATAATAAAAAAATATTTAAATAAAAAATAGTATATAGTGCTATAGACTAGGTTACTTATCTGAGATAAGAAGCGTAGGAATTAGAGCTAATTCCCTGGAGAGCTGAGAACACGTCTTACTCGGCCGAGAGCTAAGCTAAGACTGGAGAGTATTTTAGCTGAATAGTGGACAACATTGAATTCAAAAGTGATGAACCTGAGGAAGAAGGGGTCGCAAAGAAATCCCCTATACTTGGAGAACCGACAAAGGCGGTTACGACACTTTGAACGTTCTTGGAAACCTGTCACAAGGTACATCATCACATGCTTACACATCTAACTAACATTACAAAAGTGATTATGAAAAAAGAGAAAAACAATGTTAAAAAAAAGATTGGAGATTATTTTACAGTTCCTAAAACATGAGGTGCATATATACATGTACTAACGCAATAAGATTTCAAGTACCTTTTCCTTTCCAATTGGGTTTATACTCCACACGAACTACATGTATTTGAGTAAACTTTACGTTGATTATTTTAACTCCTATTTTTGGGTAATTTTCCCCATTTACTACATACGTCGTAAAATACGACTTACATAAGTCGAATTATAACCTCGACGAGTTCATCACCACTGTTGGGGAGCTCAGAATAAGTAAATAAATAACCTTGATGAATCGATTTTCTATGTGTCGGATAAGATGAACAAGTTTTCTATGTCTCTTGAAGACCGACTTAACGTGAGTTGACTGTATGTATTTATATATATTTTATTCCACGTATTTCTGACCATTAATTACGTGTGTATATATATATATATATATATATATATATATATATATATATATATATATATATATATATTGTAATGATATATTACATTCTCAAAAATATTTTTAAATTCAAATAACCATCGATATTTTGAAAAGCCCGCGCAAATCACAAACCATATATACAAATAACATCGTATTATATACGATCAAAATTAATAATGTTTTTGGACAATACTGGTATACAATATATCCATATTAAATTTACATTCAGATAACAATAAATTAATTATTTGGTATTACAAAAAACATAATTATTATCTTTATATATAATCCGGCAAACTGCGGAAGTTAGAAAGAAAGAAGCCAAAGTTTCCCGCTCGAATAGCGTCTGTTGATTCTCAGCGTTGGTCGAATGCGGAGCTCTCCTCCAAGGAGTACGAAGTGTATTGAAGTCTTGTTGGAAGTGGATTGATTTAGAGGTAAAAATTGTTTTTTTTGTAGTTGTTGATTATTTTATTATTATTTGTGTGTATTTCAATATTGTTTTGTATTTCGGAATTGTCTAAGAATCAATATTATATTCTTCATTCACTCGGAACTTTTATCCTTGAGATTAATTTAAATTCATATAATAAAAGTAATTACAATTGTTTCATTCTTTTTATTAAAATAATTAATCTTAACAGTTATTGGCGACCCAACGTGGCGCAATCATTTTTTTAAAAATAATTAATCATTACAATATATATATATATAGTGCAGTTAAAAAAAATAGTAGTCTTTTCCTTATGAACTACTTTATTATTGGCTTACCCTACATGTTTTTGGCCTCCATGCCACCTTCTCAGGGGCCATAAAATCCCCATGTGTGGTCAGCTCGCCACCCATATTAAGACTTCATATAATATGGGTGGCGAGCTGACCACACATGGGAATTTTATGGCCTCAAAGGAGGTGGCATGAAGGACACGAAACATGTAGGTCAAGACAATAATAAAGTAGTATATAAGGAAAAGAAGTACTATTTTTTCGACCTGTGCCATATATATATATATATATATATATATATATATATATATATATATAGATATTTGTATTCTATAAATTATGAAATAATTACCACAACAAATTGTATATTATAAAATTGTGACGAACCTTTTTCTTTCAATATATTATAGGCGGTAGTTCATGTATATATAAAACTCGTCAACTTCTCTTAATATCCTTTATTTATCGCTCTACATGATTCGCGTTTATTGACGCCTCTTCAGGAGCAACTTAATTATAAATAACTAAATCAAGCCTTATTCAAGGAAAACCGTCCACAGGTAAGGCCATGTTCATACTGGAGGCCCAGTCAAGTGACATTGTAAATTGCTCATAAAGAGGCATCTATCTATCTATCTATCTATCATAAAGAGGCGTCAATAGACGCGAAACATGTAGAGCGATAAAAAAAGATATTGTGAGAAGTTGACGAGCTTTATATATACATGAACTTCCGCCTATTAAAATAATATATTACAAATATGTGTTCTGTGATCAATTTTATCAAAAAAATCAAAGTAGGATGTGACTCCACCACATACTGTGGAAGGACCCCTGAAATCCAACAGCTCGTGGCCTCGGTAGGTTGGGACATCGCTCTTCTGGTGGTGGGAGGCGGCAAGGCACTCAGTCTTCGCCGGTAGATCGTGGAGTGAGGACCTATTATCAATAGCAACACCCAACTCCATGCGTCATGTATATAAGCATCACCAAACCGGAAAGGGATTCTTTTCTTCAGCAGACTACAGACTGTCTAATGCCAGGGTAATTTTCAACTTATTTTAATTATCTATTTTTATTTTTTAATTATATGGTTATTTTTGGAATAAATAAATTTAAAAAAAACGGTCAGTTTACGTTCCTTTGATGAGGAAAGTGCTTAAACTTATAAATATATTTTTTATACACAGCTGACTCAGTTATAAATACATATATATATATATATATATATATATATATATATATATATCCCACTTCTAATAAGCGAATTTTGCTTATTCTTAAAACGCGTTTTTTTTTAGCGCGGTTCCTCCCTCCCTCCATAGGGAGGAACCCCGCTTATAAGGTTGACCTCATGACGCAATCTGGAATTGCCGCTTAACGATCTTGACCTTTCAAATTAGACGAAAGATTTATGTACCAAATTTCATCAAAGTCGGGCCATTTTTGAGGCGTCCAGAGCGCGAACAGTAGGAAAAGTACTGAGTGAACCAGAAATTTATTATTATTTATTGAATATACGAGTCAATATTGTGAATAAAATTTCTCAAGCCACAAATTAATAATAAGATTTATCTGAAAGGGGCGTAAACCAATAACGATTAAATTAATCCAAAATGTATTTTTTAATAGTTTTGATATATTAAGATGCTGCTTAAGGTTTTGTTTTCAAATATTCAAAACATATTTTTTCTGAATTTTCTAATCTAATCACGAAATACTAATTAACTATTGTTTTTAGAACTACATAACTTACAATTTAGTTTATGATGATAGTGTTCCTGAATTCCACCAAACAACGAGAAAACTTGAGGTTTGCTGAGTTATTACAATGAACGCAAAATCAGCGCACCAAACCAACACCTTCAACACTGAAATGTTCTGTGCCTTTCGTCGTTCTCATTAGTAATCATAGCTAACTCTCTCTCGAAAAAAAAAATAAATAAAAATCATAGTGCGTAATTGTAAGAAACTACAAAAAATAATTCAGCTAAAATAACTGAATATATATATATCAGTGGCGTATGTAGGCAATAACGTCGGGGGGGGGCTGGTACCATTGATGAATTTTGAGGTGACACCTAGTAAAGCAGGATAAATGTTGAAAATGTTTTCGTTTTTTAGGCTATTTATACACGAAATTTTCTCACCAAAACCAAATTTTGGTTGGGGGGGGGGGTACACCCTCCTAAGCTCCCCTGTTATCAGAGATGGGCATAATTGTATTTATAAATAAAAATACGAATTTATTCGTACTTCATATATTTGTGAATACGAATTGTATAAATAAATTCGTACTTCATATATTTGTGAATACGAATATAAAAAAATTCGTATTCATAAGTGTGAATACGAATTTATTTTTATTCGCATATATTAAATATAAAAGTACAAATAAAATTTTATTCGCAAATTTTTCTGCGAATAAAAATAAATTCACGGAAAAAATTGTAAATAATCACAAAAAATGTGAATATTTACAAAAAATCAAGTCATTACATAAAAAAATCATATTAAAATATATGAATAAAAATTTATTCACATTATAATTTGTGAATAAAAATTTATTCACAATAAAATTCGCAAATAAGACGTTTAACGTCTAGGTTATTAGCGCCTAGATTTTTTGTTTACCCCGAGTCCGCCGCGGGACCACCAGCCATGCTGCAGGGACACAGTTTGTGATCTGTACCTCCATAAAAAAAAAAAAAAAAAAAAAAAAAAAAAAAAAAAAAAAAAAAAAAAAAAACACCTTCAATTACTTTCGTAATATCATCTTAATACGAATAAATTGTATTTTTATATTTAATATATGTGAATAAAAATAAATTCGTATTCACACTTATGAATACGATTTTTTTTATATTCGTATTCACAAATATATGAAGTACGAATTTATTTATATTCGTATTCACAAATATATGAAGTACGAAATTATTTATATTCGTATTCACAAATATATGAGGTACGAATAAATTCGTATTTTTATTTATAAATACAATTATGCCCATCTCTGCCTCTTATATACGCTAATGTATAGAGCCTCATTTTAGAGGGAAAGGCGGACTGAGTAATTACTGTTTCTGTGTAACTTGGCTACAGTTTCCTTTGCTTTGTGAGACCTAAAATATTCCTTTTATTCAAGATAGTTTTTTCAGGAAAGATCAAAACAACCAATAAATGTTTCTATTCCTTTACCAAGGTCACTGGTACCTGTGATTCCACTGCTACGCAGGTCCTGTGATTCCACTGCTACGCAGTTCCTGTAATTCCACTGCTACGCAGTTCCTGTGATTCCACTGCTACGCAGTTCCTGTGTTTCCACTGCTACGCAGTTCCTGTGATTCCACTGCTACGCAGTTCCTGTGATTCCACTGCTACGCAGCTCCTGTGATTCCACTGCTACGCAGTTCCTGTGATTCCACTGCTACGCAGTTCCTGTGATTCCACTGCTACGCAGCTCCTGTGATTCCACTGCTACGCAGTTCCTGTGATTCCACTGCTACGCAGTTCCTGTGATTTCACTGCTACGCAGTTCCTGTAATTCCACTGCTACGCAGTTCCTGTGATTCCACTGCTACGCAGTTCCTGTGATTCCACTGCTACGCAGTTCCTGTGATTCCACTGCTACGCAGTTCCTGTGATTCCACTGCTACGCAGCTCCTGTGATTTCACTGCTACGCAGTTCCTGCGATTCGGTCTTTTTTTCTATAAATCAAAGGCCTTTGTGCCAAAGGTGACTCACCCACGATTAGAACAAACTGAGAAAATTGGATCAATTAAAATCATTTCTGTCACTAACACTAATTTTTTTCAGATTCTTCTTTAGCTTTAACTACAATTTTCTCAGTTTGTTCTAATTGTTGGTTAGTCACCTTTGTCACTGAGCCCTTCAATTGTAAGCAAATATTTTGATGGGTAACATTATACAGTGAAGTTGTTAAAATGCTACGTCAGTGAACGAAAATGCTGCAATCTCTATCGGTTTTATTTGGTTTGCACTTTTAAATACAGCCTTTAGCTAAATAACAACTTGATGTGTAGTCGCAAAAGTAGCACTATTGAACAAGATGTACTACCAATGTGATTCATACTAACAAGTGGCCTTTTCTGTAATATCTCGTTTTGGGCACTCAAAAACGTCGCACTAACGCGTAATACTTCGGAGATAAACTGTTTTATAAACCTAAGATATAGTTTTGATAAAATATATTTATTTTATAAGATATAGATTATACTACATATAATTTTTGGTAAGGTTTGGGCTACAGGAAGTAGTAAAAATATATCAAGGAGACGAGCAGTTTTAGGCTTGTCGTATGTATTGTTAAATGTAGTTGCGAAGTCCTACAAAGTTGAACACAATCATTTGAAACCGCAATAAATTGCCTATAATAAGGTTTTAGAATTAATTTCAAAAGGGACATCCTAGTGGGATAAAACGATACTTCATGTTTCGGATGTTTTGGTTTCGTTTCATTCTAAGGTTTCCTATTTACACCAGATTGTTATTATTGCAGTTTCTTTGAATACGACTTGTTTAAAGTTGCACTAACTCCAATGTGCATTTTGTATCTTCGTTATGATTGAGGCTTTAACCTCTGCTATATTATATCTATATCATTGTGAGGTAGAGAGGGGGTGATTGATGTCAGCGAGCACCAACGTACCTTCATTCTCCTACAGAATAATGGGTTCGGAATATTTCGGAAAAAGGGTGCTAGTGGTTTTGTTTAATAACTGTTATATATTATAGAAAATACATTTTAGAAAACATATTTGTTTTTATAAATTACCTCAAACCATCAATATACTGATAAAAAAAAGTCCGACTCGCAGGAACTGCGTCATCTTAGCGCGGTTACGTACTTCTCGAAGAAAAGCATCACAAATCACAGGAAACTGACAGTAGTTAACTTACACAGAAGCGGATAATTCTTAATCTGTATAAGTCAATACAATTATGTACTGAAAACGTACTTACTCTTCGACTACTGCTGAGAAGGCTCTATCCTAAACAACCAAAAATTCGTTGTCAATTTAAGTATCTTGTTTTACTACCAAATTCGTTTTACTGTTATAATCAACTGTAAATATGTGCTTCATGGCGAATAAAATTCCATTCTGTCATGGGTTAAATCTTTCTATAAAATAAGAAATAACGATAACTTCGATAACGGTTATATAGATCGGAGAATTCAAAACAAACCTATGTATATGCCATCATGATATTAGCCACAGCCATCTTGATTACCACAGCCACTCCAAACTTATTACCAATACCTTTTATAGTTTCTTAGCTTATTTTACTACAATACTAATTTTACTGATACATGCAATTTAAAACGAAAAACAAACAATCAAAAAGTGAGATAAACAAAGAGAAAACCCCTTTCAAAACAACAAAACAAAAACTTTTTAAGTTTTAAGCGCTTATATCTCTGATTGACGTAGCCCCATCGAATATTATTTCAGAACCTTTTTTGTAGAGAATTTAGTAAGCATTCGAATGCTTACCTTTCACTTACCACGATTTCCCAACCGTTATCGAGATATTTACGAAAAATATATGAAGATCCAAAAACTTTTCATGTCTATTAATAATTTTTTTTTTCTCATACTTCCTTAGATCCAAATATAACCAAAATTTAAACATCTTAGTTGGGATTAATTTCCAAGATGTAGAAAATATTTCAATTGAATCCCGCGATTCTAAGTATCCACAAAAAATAATGACTTACAAAAACATTGATTCCACTTTTCTCAGAAATGGTTACAGATATCACCTTGAAAATGGTTTCATTCGTTTTCCTACGTTAGGAAACCTATAAAACAAGTACCTGCAAGCATATGAACTCAAAAACGTAAGCGTTACGATTTTTTTTTGCGCGAATTTCGCCCCAAAAACTATCTTCCAGTGGGCGGATTCAGCTGGTTAACGAACTTAGACGACAGATTTTTGTACCAAATTTCATCAAAATCCGACCATTTTTGAGCTTGCTATATATATACATACATATATATATATATATATATATATATATATATATATATATATATATATATATACATATATAGTATCCTAGGGGTTCTCTAGGGGTTCTGAAACGCGAAATTTTCTAGTCGGCAATTCCGTATTGTTTCATGAGATCAACCGTATAAGTGGAGTTCCACCCTATGAAGGGAGGGAGGAGCCGCGCTAAAAAAAAATATATATATAAAAAAAAATTAAAATAAAATAATTACTCTTATAAATATTTAATCGAAATAACAAATTACTCCAGTAAGAATACTCAGAAAAATCATGCAATCTGTTAGAATTTAATTAATTTCACATTAATCAGAGAAGTATTAGGAAAGAGTCGGGTATAGAAGTAGATAAATACAATATCAAAGAGTATAGAAGAGAAAATTAGGAAGGATACAGATGAAATATAGACCAGTGATGGCGTCGCACTGGTCTAGTCAAAAATTGACAACGAATTTTTGGTTTTTAGAAATTTAAATACTAAGCAGCATGAAATTCTGGACAACTAATGGTAGAAACTTCATTTAGCGGAGAGGGAAGTTGTAAGAACTACTACTAATAAACTGCAATAATTTTCTTTAGATAGATTTATACTTGCACTTAAACACCATAAAATATTTTACAAGTATATTTTACTGTTCATCATAACGTTTCATTTACTCAATTTATTATTTCATAACATAATAGTTTGAATGTATTTTTTTCTGATGATAACATTTACTCTGATTGCTGCTTGGAGCGCTAGTAGTCCCTATGACCAGCTGACACATCAACTCTGTTCTACCACCTCCTTTATCGAAATTCTGCCGGTATTAGGAGGGATATAGAGAGAGGTATTAGCAAGGAGATAGAAGGAGATATTAGGAAGAATATAGAAGGAGATATTAGGAAGGATTTAGAAGGAGATATTAGGAAGGCTATCTTGACAATTCAGTGCTAATTCTGTGCAAAACCATTTTTTTTTTTTTTTTTTTTTTTTTTTTTTTTTTTTTTAAATGGAATTTCCAAGTATGATTTTTGAACAAATTATAAATTTGGGAAGACGTGGCCAGTTGTGCAGAAAAATGTGACAAGCCGTCAATAAAGGTTATTTAACGGTGAGGTTCGTCCTAATAAGCTAAGAAAAACTGGATTCTGTTGGAAATAGAGACCGAACAGGCTGCCGGTATCTATAGGTCGATGGCAATTGTAATAAGTGTAGCTAAATAATTGCACACCAGTGCTTCAAATTTAGCCAATATGGTACAGGCTGATTATAATATCGAGGTGTTTCCACAGACTGTAAGGAAGGCTACGAAAAATGCAGGCTATAATCGACATACGCCTAGGTGCCATTCCACCGGGCAATGAGACTTCAATTTGCTAAAAGTACATATATAAACCATTATTGTTCTGGGAACGTGTTGTATTTACAGATGAAGGAGGTATTAGAAAGGATATAGAAGGAGATATTAGGAAGAATATAGAAGGAGTTATTAGGAGGGATATTGAAGAAGACATTAGGAGGGTAGAAGGAAGAAGCTTTTATCATTAATAGAGCTAATCGCTCATCTAGATTGGCTCTGTAAAACTGAATTTAAAACACATAAAAAAGTATGCAACAGAAAATTAAATCTAAACAATTCTTAGCCGGGCAAACTACAACACGGATAGACACTAAAATGATAATTTAAAATTACAATTTTATTCTATCAGCACTTCGGTCACATCTTTTATTTTTTATTTCTCCCTTTACAAGACGTTATGGAGTTTATAAACTCTCAGTTATAATAAAAATGAAGGTATTTAGTGTCGTATACAAAACTACCCCCTTTACATTTCTCTTATAAAAACCGTTTGCCCAAAATTACATAATATAATTAATATTTTTTTAATTTTACTTATTATAAGTTTTTTTTTTTTTTTTTTTTTTTTTTTTTTTTAAATGGGGTGAATCCCATAACTCCAAAAGGGAGAAAATACGTCATAAACGAATATGAATATGATATTTTAAGAAGCAATGAAATGTTATCCCAATGCCTCCAACACTTGTAGACCTTACGTAAGTTTCACTGTAATATTTTCAACCACTTTAATAGTTTAACATTTATAAATATGCAAATTGTTGATAATATTTAGGTTTTATTTAAGTTCCTAGTCAATTAAAATATTTTGAGTGCTGTATATCATTTAATTTTAGACAAATATTCTAAATTAAACTAATTACAACAACTTATTAAGGTATAATACTTTTCTAAATAAGCTTTGTAATTAAGATAATGAAGTTGAAGGGTGTATAAAATATATGCAACAGTAAAGTTTGGATTAAATTTTACAATTATGTATTAAAACCAACGTGCAGCCGAAACGTCCAATACAGATTTCTTCCTGAAGGTCTGACGTTTTTTCCTCCTAGCCGAATCCCAACCATCCCTTGTCTTCGTATCACTGCAACGGCTAACTACCTCCATCTCCACTATAAAAATATTAGGAAACTTTGTAAGGTTACTGTAACATTTGTACGAGTATACATATTTTATAGAGTCAAAGCTATTTTATTTAATTAAAATAATCACAGTTACTGATAAAATCACTTGGGCCTTTTCCGAAATGGACCCGAATACTGCCAAAACAAAAATTCTATAAAGTAGCAAATAATATTTTTATTTATTGACATTATAACTTCCATTTATACATAACACAGAAATTTAGGAAGTGTTACCAACATGTTATGACTCAGTTCTAGCCTAGGATCAGGCTGATGCCTTTGATTTCGAAGAAACGTCACACCAATAGTGGGAATTGAGCCCACAACCTTAGATTCGGACTGCTCTGCCTTAGCACTGTAGGCCAACGGGCCACATTAGAACTTGCGGCCATGGGGATCTGTAAGATGGTGGCACATTTAATGGGTAGCAATAAGTTACTTTCAACATTTGACATTTAATATTTATAAAATAATTACGTAAAACATGCCGGAAAAAGGGACCATTTTCTATTTATAAATCTCTTTAAGGGGAAAGAGAAAGTAGTTGTATTTCTTAATGGAAGTGTGTTGTCATTCACCACGCTTGTACTGAATCGGCGTCATAACAGGAGGCCTCTTTACCTCTGGAGCGGTCTCAATCATTTAGAGACCAACTAGCAGGAATTGCCTTATTTTAGTGTATGTTACATGTTTATCTCTAGTGTCATTTAGAATGATTAATATATACTTTTTTACTTCGAAAATATTGCAATTCTGGCTGTAACAAGAAATTTACAAACCTGTCTTACTTTTAAGCAAATTTAAATATTTGCTGGATAGAAAATTCCAGATTACTTTATTCTAAAATGTCCAGAATTCACAGAAGGAAAAAAAAAAAAAAAAAAAAAACATTTCATCTGTTTCGTGACTTGCTGTAGACATGAAATTACGAGTTTTATTACGAATACCAAAAACAATCTTTCAAAGAAGCCAACCTCCTTTTCATTTTTTTTTTTTTTTTTTTTTTTTTTTTTTTTTTTTTTTTTACTCAAACTAAATTTACTGATTTTTTTTTCTATTATATTTTTGTTACCGTGAGTCTTTAATATAGGCTGTTAACACCATGCTATCTATAGGTAACCATGCTTCCTAAATGCCCATGAATATAGGCTGTTAGCCCATGCTATCTATAGGTAACCATGCTTCCTAAATGCCCATGAATATAGGCTGTTAACACCATGCTATCTATAGGTAATCATGCTTCCTAAATGCCCATGAATATAGGCTGTTAGCCCATGCTATCTATAGGTAACCATGCTTCCTAAATGCCCATGAATATAGGCTGTTAACACCATGCTACCTATAGGTAACCATGCTTCCTAAATGCCCATGAATATAGGCTGTTAACACTATGCTATCTGTAGGTAACCATGCTTCCTAAATGCCCATGAATATAGGCTGTTAACAACATGCTATCTATAGGTAACCATGCTTCCTAAATGCCCATGAATATAGGCTGTTAACACCATGCTATCTATAGGTAATCATGCTTCCTAAATGCCCATGAATATAGGCTGTTAGCCCATGCTATCTATAGGTAACCATGCTTCCTAAATGCCCATGAATATAGGCTGTTAACACCATGCTACCTATAGGTAACCATGCTTCCTAAATGCCCATGAATATAGGCTGTTAACACTATGCTATCTGTAGGTAACCATGCTTCCTAAATGCCCATGAATATAGGCTGTTAACAACATGCTATCTATAGGTAACCATGCTTCCTAAATGCCCATGAATATAGGCTGTTAACACCATGCTATCAATAGGTAACCATGCTTCCTAAATGCCCATGAATGATGAAAAAAACTCAAGCTGCACCAGTGGAGATTCGAAACCCCACCTCCTTAGGTGAGAATCGGATACGCCATATACTCTATTACATTCACTTATCATGTAAAAAATACTTGCAATGAATCCCATGTTTGTCATGAAACCCAGGCGCTAATGGCCTAAATTTCGTTGCGCTGTGAAAAAGAACTTTCATGAGCCCCTGCTTTAATAGACAATACAGAATTTCCCAGCAGAACAAAATAAAACGCTTATTTATAAACTATTCATTAGGCCAATACACACCTATGCTTGTCCAGTCTTGAGCTACACATCAAATAGTACTTATAAAAAAATACAAAAATTCGAAATAAATGCCACCCAATAATAAGTAATAAGCCAATCTACTCAAACATGAGAAGCCTTCATTACCTATTTGCTATTATTATAAGCATAAAAACATGTAGCCATAACCAGTCCAAAAAGTGTTTTTTTTTTTGTTTTTACGATGCAAAATAAATTAAAAAAATTTTAGTAAGCAGTTAGGTGCAATAAGAATACATTAAAAAAAATCCATAAAAATTTGATGTTCCAATGATTTTGTAAATTAATTAAAATTAAATCTCATGAAACCAACTGACGGCTCATACATAGGCCGAAAGCTTATTATAATTCCAAGGAGAATGAATTCTGTTGAGAAAAATATTTCTAGAAATGAAAAGAAAGCTGTCGCCGAATATGGTCAGCCATCAGTTATACTCGACTGTTTTATATTCGTCTGTAATCTTTGTAGTATATTTTTTCTGTAACATATTCCTATCTAGGAGTCATATTTCATCTTTGTGATGTATTACTCTACGTTTAACAGTTATGGAGTTATACTATCTCTCCTTTATGCATAGATTTTATTTCATTTTGCATTCCTTAATTCTAAAATTGGTGCAAGAAATTATAATAATATATATATTGTAAGTTATAATATGTGTCTATTCACAAAACCGAGACTTCCATCAATCGCATTCTGAATCCCTTAATGATTAGGAATATTGACTACGAATTGGGATTTCGGGAGGTGACGAATAAATTCCATTCAATATTAATCATGTTCAAACTTTTATATGTCATTACATTTAGAACAAATACCAAATCCAAAATCTATTATCCATTATGTGAATAGGACCAAAAAAAAAAAATATTATATAAATTAGGAATAATACTATGAAAACTTAAGCGTGGTACGCACTTAAGATATTGGGAAACAACAAGACATTTCAACAGGAACCTAAACGCACAGCAGGATTGTATAGGAAGTGATACACCTTGTGCTTCCAAAATAGTTGTTTATATTGTTTCGGTTTAGTGAATGCGTTAAAAGCATACACACTGCACGAAAGGTAATAATTTGTTTTACGATAGGTATTAACGTAAAAAAAAAAAAAAAAACTGGCAAAATAATCATTATGAAAAATTACATTACGAAATCTTATTTATGGCTCTCAAACTACTTCCTCTTACTTTCTTATATCAAAAGTCAATATTGTACGGTGAAATAGTAATTATGACAATGTAAAGATATATATATATATATATATATATATATATATATATATATATATATATATACACACATACATATATATATATATATACACACATATATATATATATATATATATATATATATATACAGGGTGTCGTGCATTGAGATGTCATAACTTTAGGGGTTTATTCTGCACTTCATTTGTAATTAAATAACGCAAAAATGAGCGTTCTATCAGAGCTACTCAAACCTTTGTCTATTTTCAAAACTATTGTTTTTTTAATGAAAAACTGTGTTTTCCGGATTTCCGGTTAATGTATCGTAAATAACGACCGCATTTTTAGAATACATTGAAAAACAAAAACTGATTTTAGATTTCAGTCATACAATTTTGATTGATTGTCTTAAATATTTTTCCGCGCGTTTCACATTCATCTGAATTAAATTATTTAAATGTTGGTAACGTTTGGAGGAGTGGAATTATTAGAAAAAAAATAAAATACTATATTAATTCTAGCAGTTATAAACTTTTGATATGTTTCCTTATAGTCTCAAAAGCGATTTTCAAATCTTGATAAGTAAAATGCAACTTTTGGAATGCCTAATACATTTCCTGGTGAAAATTTAGTTCTGACTCCTTCAGTTGGAGAAAACGGTGTTGATTTTGTTACATTGTTAGCGAAGAGTTTCTAAGCTTTCCAAATGACGCCAAGGATAACCAATATATGTAAAGACGCTAAAATGAAACAGTTTCTGCGAATCTTAATTATAGTAGGATACAGGTGAAAACTAAGGCATTAAGAAAATTCTTTAAATTGGTTTATAACGTGAGGAAAATAATTGATGTTTTTATTATAACTGTATATTAATAAATAAATGATTTATTATTCATGTCTAACTAAACAGTAGATGTTTTTTTAACATAAATGTGCCTGATAAATAAGGGAAAACAAATTTTTCTTCCTAAAAGCCATGCTCTATTTTTGAAGGTAGCGTGACAAGAAGCTATCCATCTCTCCCCCTTTATCGCCTCAGGAATTAAGTCATTAACCAGTGCTGATGTATTAAACACATGGTGTGTGTTGATTATCTCGGCCTGACGTGTATTTAGCCTTAGGCTCTAATTATGGGAGCCAGTGTTAACCCTAATAACGCAGTGACTGGATCTGCCTTGGCTACCTTGTACGAGTAGATACGACACTCAGCTTCCACTGACGAGGACGAGGGTTTGGGGCTTAAAAGCAGAAAACTGTTAGGTTAACACCGTCCTAAGACTAGTAAAGCTAGTGTAAGATTAAGTCAAATAGTGTTTGAAATGTTGTGTTAAGATAGTTTCATGTATCTAATGTATTTTATTTTTAGTGTTTTGTTTGGTATGATATGTCTGGCATGCTCTACTACTTATAGAGCATATATATAAAATGATGTGTGTACATCCACAAACACACGTAAATATATATTCACTTATACATACAAATTCACAAATATATAACATACAGTCTCAATTATCCGATGTTGTAATAAATCTTGGTATCTCATTTTATTTTTGCACTTTTTTTATTTGATAATTTTTGATTTATTTATTATCTTTTTAGCGCTGTTCCTTCATAGGGAGAAACTCCTCTGATGAGGTTGATCTCATGACGCAATCCAGTGGAAGTACCAACTATGAAATGAATATGAAAGAAGTAGGCTTCTATTGAGTTTGTATTAACCCGTTCCTTGTGAAATTCAGGGTGTAAATTGTGGATAATACAGAAAATTCGGCGCTAACCCCCTAGATGTCGTTTCATAAAAAATAAATAAACAAAAATAGCAAGTTTTACTTTAAGGTCCTCTTAAGCTCAGTTTGTTTGGCGCAAAATCAGTCATATTGGAACCAAAATAATAATATTGGGGAAACAAAATACTCTTTCGTAGACAAAAGTAAGAATTGAACTAACAAGGTAACATCCCCAAGCGTCCGAAGCCGATTTTAATGAAACATTGTATGTTTATTAAAAACAAGAAAATAATCAATACGTATTTTTTTTATATCGGCCCAATCGCACGTTTAAGGGGTGAAACCACCCTCCCAAATTACAGCTCAAGTATTCTGACTTTTAAACTATCGTAGATAGAAAAAATGTTATAAGCAAAAATTGTTTGATATTTTACATGCAAAAGAAATATGCTAACAAATTGTTCAACTAATAATTTATTTATAACAAAAAAAATGTTGCGCCTTCTTTACTCGATATCAACGTTTTTGTTATAAATAACAAATACATTAAACTTGATTGCTAAACATATCGTTGATTTCAGCAACGTGTCCCTAGTCTTTTGTTGCATAACAAAAATGTTGATATCGAGTAAAAAAAGGCGCAAAATGTTGCGCCTTTGTTACAAATAAATTATTATTTGAAAAATTTGTTGTGTACGTAAAATATCATACGATTTTTGCTGATAACATTTTTTTCTATCTACAATAGTTTAAAAGTTAGAATTTGGGAGGGTGGTTTCACCCCTTAAACGTGCGATTGGGCCAATATATATATATATATATATATATATATATATATATATATATATAAACAAAAAAAAAGTACCGATTAATGTCACGAGTTTAATAAATATACTAAGTTTTATTAAAATCGGCTCCGGACTCTGGAATGTTCCCTTATAGGTCAGTTGAAACATTTTGGGAACCAATTGGAGAAAAATACATTATTCTTTGTGAGAAAAAACAAATCTGATAATTTTGTTAAAGAAACGAAATAACGAAATAAAGCATTCATCATAAACAAACTGGAGATAACAGGCGAACGTCATAAATTTAGAACAATATTGATTTTGTCTACTATTGATAAGCCATCAAACATGACCTACCCCACTTGTAGCGTCTACACTTGCGATCGATATCAAGTGGTTTTAGGGGAGAAAAGGGTATAGCGTGTAAATTGGTGGTTGTAAATTATCAAGATAGAAACTTTCAATTTAAATTCTACATGAGGGATTATTTAGCTACTTCAAACTTTCATCCTCTCAAACACCATTGTGATTAATATTTGAAATACTCAATTTAGTCACGGGTCATGTGTTGCGCCTATGTAATCAGAACAACTAAAATAACAATTATTGGGGTGTGCGTAAATCTAAAAGTTCCTGAATTTTTTTTAATACGAAAATAATCTAAACTCATTTTTTTATAATGCTAAACTCGAAGATTTATAATGCCATTTTCTTTATTTTTTTTTTCGATGGCTTGAGATGCATTTGCAACCTTCAGATCCTATTAAGAAAATGTTGATTATATCATAAGCGAACCTATTAAATTTCATTTTAATCATTTTGATAATTTTGCAACTGAGTAATCAGCGAAATAAAAGTAACATCTTACGGTCAATTTGAACGTCTTATCTGCTGCTTGTAACAAATTTATTTCGGCAAATTTTATACTAAAGTCTTATTAGTACGGAGTTGGATTGTGCTAAAAAAAAACCACTTAATTTGACGCTTTAAGCCCATACGATTTCGTCCCGTAGATCCTGACGCATTGTCAAAGTCCAATAATGTTAAAATAATAAGGACGGTACTTCAACTTATTATACTTTGTGAGATCCTTGTGGGACACGATTATGTTCAGCGGAATAGAGGTGTTGCCAATACATATTACCAACCATTGACAGAAGGGTTGTTGGTTTATTGCATAAGGATGTTACCGCTAGGTCCTACGAAACGTTCAGAAAAATATAGAATTGAAAGATATTGGGCAAAAACGTTAAAAAACTGAGGTGACCATCACAGAAACCAAATATCATTGTCTCTGACACGAGGAATTATATTGACAGCTGATAATACTGATATCCCAGTCCCCAACGATGAGAATATTTAGAGCCTTGGATTGGGATAATTGCTTGGTATTTTTAATGTTTTTGTCATGGTGCCTTCGGAAGCTTGTTTTCCTGCTGTTTGACAAGGTGAGAATAGAAACGCGAAATGACATGACAGCAGCCTCTATATATGGCCATGAAACAGCTGTTTTGTATGCAGAGAGCCCGGTTCTCTTTAAGAATTGTGGAAAATTATTTGAACATCCGAAAATATCCACTGGCTTCTAAGTTGAAAGAGACAATACAGAATTGATTTTAGACAATAAATTTAAGGTTGAAAGTTAGCTATTTAAGGTTTTATGTTGAGCTACAGTTTAATATCTACATATTTCCCGAGAAAACGGAATAAATTATTATTGAATGTTTCGCTATTTTCATTAGTTCTGTTTACTTAAAAAGTAATTTTTTTGTAGGTCAAATGTAAATACATGAATACAAGAATAGCAACCACTCATCACATAGTACTTACTAGTTAAAAGGTCAGTCCTGCGTGAATTGCGTTGACTATATTCATTTTTCAGCAAGGATATCACTACGATGAAAATTTCCTTCTAAAAAAATAAATAAAAAAAAGTTATTTATTTTTACTTCATTCGTTTTTATATTTTTACTTATTTTATAGTAATTAATTTACTAAAAAGATTGATATAAAATAAGTAAAAATTGGAAATGAATTAAGTAAACATTAATTATTTTTTTTTTTTACCGCATTTCCCTCCACTGGGAGGATGCCGCTTATGAAGTTGACTGCATGTCTTCATCCGGAAGAGCCGAATACAAACGTTCATGACCATATAGGTCACGAAAATTTGAATATACTTTTTTCGCCTGCCACAAAAATGGGTCGATTATGGTGAGAGTTGGTATAAAAACTCGTTCGTCTGGTTTGAAAGGGGAAAAGCGCAAAATTAGTACAAATAAAATGGTAGTGCTTACGTTTTTGCGTTAATATTTTTTCATGTACACTTTTTGTAGATTTTCTAACGTAAGAAGACGAAGAAAAGCATTTTAAAAGCGATATCATTAACCGTTTACGATAAATATAGTAAAAAGATAGTCGACCGTATGTGTGTGTCATGGGCGTATATAAGGGGGGGCTGAGGGGGTTGCAGCCCCCCGAAATTTTGAGTTGATCTGTAAAAATTTCATAAAATCCTTAAACATAAGTTAAATAAGATCATTTAGTTCATAAAAAATATTTCATATTGGGTGTAATAGCGTTTTAGTTGGCTAAAACTCTTCCAAGATCTAAATAGTTAGTATTCCATTCACCGGAAATGGTCTCAGCCCCCCCCCCCGAAATTTTCCCAGCCCCCTCCGAAATTATTTTCTATATACGCCCATGGTGTGTATACACACACACATTTATATATACATGGAAATGTTAAGTCCTGTCCACTCTATATACTTAAACATAAATATAATTGTCATTAGATTTATATTCATTCATATCCATTACTTGCAGCCATCAAGATGTCTTGAAATTTAAGCCCAAATATTGGCAAATAAATATTACACATTTTAGTTATAACATGCAGGTTTATTGAACAAAGGACCGAACCCAGATCGTGTACGAGAAACGTTAATATAACTGTTGTTCCCGAGGAATTTTCGGTTTGGGTATTAAGAAACTATTGATTTATATGGAAATTGTTCAAGAAGTTTGACATTCATCGAAACAAACATGTTTAAATTTTGGTTGAGTTTGAAGTCAGGAAGTATTAGGAAAAAAAATTATTAACAGGCAAAAAAATGTTTTCGGGTTATCGAATATTTTTGAAGATATTTCGAAAACGGTTGGGAAATTGTGCCGAAAGGAAGGTTACTAAATTCGGTAAAAAAAGAAAAAAAAAAAGAAAAAAAAAAGCTCAAGTAATTTTCGATGGGCGGTGTCAATCGGAGAAATAAGTACTTAAAACTTCAAAATCAGCCGCAATAAAATTAATTCTAAATAAGTCAAAAAAATAAAGATATCCACAACCGAGAAAAGCCATAAATGAGCTCTTAAATAACTACTTCATTATTCACGATACCTCTGTGCATTAATTGATATTATATCAGTTCAAATAGCTCTGTAATCATTTGTTTAATAACCGCTTGGCTGTTAAAAAAAAAAAATCGAAAATGTTATTTACGTAGCTTTGAACGGTTCTTTGTGTTTTATTTCTTCAGTCTTTATTGCTTCTTGTTTTTTTAACTGATTTTAGCAGTAACATTGATTTATCAGAAAAACAAGATACGTAAAATGAGATACAATTTTTGATTGTTTGATATAGATCTTCCGAGGGTGGAATTCGAAGAGGCCAAGTCAATAATTTCCGGTGGCGCCTAAAATCTTTCTTTTCTTTAAGAATTCGATGGAATTGAATGTATTATATCTTTATGAAATATTAACTATATTTATTCCAGGCTTTCCAAATTAGGCAATAAGATGACTAAATTTCTGTGAGTCGTACTTTTTTCAATTTATAATTTTCTTTTAGTCCGTCTGTGGCTTATAAATATACTTATGATTGTTCATATTATGATAATCCATGGGACAATGTTCCACCGTGTCAATTTGATCACATGCACAGTCTAGGAAATCTATAGTTTTGTGCACATATAGTTAAGCTGGAAAAGTCTCCTCTACCCTTTAAATAATTTGTCGGAATAGGAGTCAATATCTATAGAAAGATTACATGTAAGCCCACGACAAATCGTAAGCGCCATAATTTTTTTGTACGAATTTTGTCACAAACATAGTTTCCCATAGGTTAATACAGCTGACGAAGAATTGAGCATTTAGGTATTTTATTTTTTGCTTTATTTGATCAAACTTGTATATATATTTTTTTTACAGTAGAACATTAAGAGACATTTAACTCTGCGCTAGAATGCTATTCATAAATAATGCGTTTACATTCCCTTTGAAGGTACCAACTTTTCGCACTGACCGACCATCAATGGCTTTAGAACTTGTGATATTAGTACTTCTAGTATGATGAAGTTTTTCGCATTTCGTCACTCAGAACAATCCTTACATAACAACTACTGTTTCCCTCATTAGCTGAAGTGCACATGGACATGAATAGCTGATCATGCTTTGTAAGCTTTCTTCTCTTCTTACTCCCAGCGAGTTGAATCTTCTGCTTTCAGAGAAGCTTTCGGATCGGCGAAGATAAAGCAGCTGTGAAACTGGAATCTACTTCAACACAAAGAATGCCTTTCGTGTTCCGGCAATCAGATGTTCTCACGCAGAAAACTATACACTTTGAAAGTGATTGGGAAAGTTTTGATGCCTAAGCAGGATAAACTTCTGTAAAAGTTTTACGTTGTAATTAGAGTTAATCATTGTAATCACAAAAACAAAAAAAAAAAAAAACGAAAAAAAAAAAAATACAACCAGAACCTGGTCGAAAGAAACCCTAACAAGTCGAGAACAACTTATTTTGATAATACTTCGCTTGGAAGGGTCTTCGCGTGGTCTAGTGGCTAACGCCTTAGTTACCCATTTGGGAGATGGTGGGTTCCATTTCAACCGGCGGCAGAAATTTTCTCATCTCACGGCTCAGATGTCGATGCGCCATAAAAAAAAATTAACTTCGCTTTGGATACATATTGAAACGACGTGACAGATCCGTACGTATGTTGTAACGAGCACATTAATTATTTGTATTTCTGTATTTTTACCGTTTAACACAAACTCACTGACTGCAGATTACGAGAACGCCTAGCAGTACCAAATGACATACACGACTTACTAGCCGAAAATAATACCTTACATTTACATAATATTGTCTTCAGTTAACTTATATTAAAAAATGTAGCTCTGTCTTCGATATCCACCCCCCCCCCTTTTATCGCATTGATACAATTTTAAAATTCATTCATATATCAATTCATGATTTTTAAAATGTACTGATATATAACATCGCGATTTCAATAATGTATTAAAATATTACATCATGTTTTGTATTACAATATGTTAAAGGTAAATATATATATATATATATATACAAACATATATATATATATATATATATATATATATATATATACATACATACATACATATGCATACATATATACAAATTTGAGCCACTGTTATTTTCGTGATCAATGGGGTCAGAAATATGGAATGTTCCAGTTGGTACTTCCTTTCGGATTGCGTCGTGAGGTGGAACTCATAAGCGTGTTTCCTCACTATGGAGGGAGGGAAAAACGCGCTAAAACGTATCGCGGGTACAAATTTCCCTAAGATTATGTTATTATCACCTTCAGTATTCTAAATTATTAGACGACGTAATTTTATGATTTTAACGTTGCGTTCTTGAAATGAGTGAAGTACCTTTAGTTGAAAACAATTTTCATTAAAGCTCTAAAACTTCTTGTTCTAGACCAGTAAGTAAGTAGGTCTTGATCTTGTTGCAACTATGTATACAAAGCTATGCATTCTGTTGCACCATTCAGTGATCCTGTACTAATAAGTTCAGTCTTGTCTTAATTCAAATGATCCATGTAGTGATAAAGTAAAATGCACCCCGATAAGAAGAATCTTACCCTCCTGCAGGTGGGATTTCAACCACCATCTCCCGCATGAGAATCCAAGGCGCTATATCAATGGTTAATATTAATATTTTATTTGGAATTATTCAATTTACAAAAATTACTGTTGTTGGCTAAAGGCGATATTATTTCTTATACTACAATTTCTTCCATATTAATGAGGGATATTTTCAATGAAAGCTTTACAACTTTTTGTCTCCATAGTGAGAGCACCTATTGAAGTGGTCATCCTTACTGTTCTCGCCGTACCATGAGAATCGCTAACAAAGAGACCTCTCTCTCTCTCTCTCTCTCTCTGACAGCAATGCCGGGACGAGCGGCGCTGGCCTGGAAACACAAGGACAGCTTTCCCCGTCATCGAAAGGTAGCATGCTCCACTAGCCAGTCTATGTCTGGAGCAGCTGACACCGATACAGTACCCTGTCTCTAGTTGATATTACTGTTTAGGGCTGTCAGCTACCCAGTCAGTATTCCACTAACAATAAAACCTCTTGTAGGAATAAACTCTTTTATCACGTATCTTGCCCATGATTTCCACAAAAAGTGTATGGCTATTTTTTTACGCCAACCTTTTTTTTTATCTGAATAATATTCTTTAAGATAAAATAACAATACATTTAAACACGAATTAAGTTTTTGTTTTTAGCGCGTTTGTCCCCCCCCCCTCCGGATTATGCATTTACATCCGTATAACATAAAATTACAATGAGGGGTACCTCGGACCGCTGTGACCAGACTTATGTTGCAGTCCAGGCAACGAATGCTTGAAAACAGCTATAGGTGGAAATGTTTGGAACACAATTTTTAACTTCATAACTTTGTTTCGGCTAGTTAGGTGGTCAACATATCAAAAGTCCTCACCCTTTGCCTATGAGCCGGGGGGGAGGGGGGGTTTAGAAGGTCCCATTTTTCGGGTTTTCACTTATATCTCGGAAACCCTGCGTCCTAGCGACATGACCATTCTATAACAAATGAAAGCTTATTAAATGTCCTACAAGTTCTAGTCAATGAAGTTTTTCGAGATATCGTTAGTTTTCAAAATATCCGCTCTTGAAAGTCTGTAATTTTGGGGAAAAAACACACTTTTTTCTATTCTCAACCGGATATCTCTTCAACGATGGACCCAAAAAATAAATGTCGGTTATGGGGTTGTAGAGCATTCCATTCGCTCCAATAATATATATAACTTTACTATTTTAAGTATTTTCCTTCAACTGTGAAAACAGTTTTAGTGTTCATCGTGATATCTTGCAACAACTGTCGACCAATGAACCGTTCAATTTCTCAACCGTTCAATTGACTAGAACTTGTAGGACATTTGATAAGCTTTCATTTGTTATAGAATGGTCATGTCGCTAGGACGCAGGGTTTCCGAGATATAAGTGAAAACCCGAAAAATGGGACCTTCTAAACCCCCCCTTCCCCCCGGCTCATAGGCAACGGGTGAGGACTTTTGATCTATTGACCACCTAACTAGCCGAAACAAAGTTATGAAGTTAAAAAAATTGTGTTCCAAACATTTCCTCCTATAACTCTCAATTTCCTGGGCTATTAGTCGCTACATTTCAGATTTCAGGATGAACACTGAAATTATTTTTACGTTTGAAGGAAAATACATAAAATAGCAAAGTAATATATATTACTGAAGGGAATGCAATACTCTACAACCCTATAACTGTGATTTATTATTTTGGTACATCGTTGAAGAGTTATCCGGTCAAAACGGGGAAAAAATATGCGGCAAAAGAGTTTTTCCCCAAAATGACAGACTTTCAAGAGCGGATATTTCGAAAACTAAAGATATCTCGAAAAACTTTATTGAATAGAACTTGCAGAAAATTTAATCAGCTTTCATTTGTCATAGAATAATCATGTCGCTAGGACGCAGGGTTTTCGAGATATAAGTGAAAACCCGAAAAATGGGACCTTCTAAACCCCCCCTCCCCCCCCCGGCTTAAAGGCTAGGGGCGAGGACTTTTGATATGTTCACCTCCTATCCAGCCCAAACAAAGTTACGAAGTCAAAAATTGTGTTCCAAAAATTTCCATCTATAACTGTTCGTTGCCTGGACTGTTGGGTACCGTGGCGTGAAGAGAATATTTTCTTCCCCCAAGCTGGGCAGTCGGAGGGAACAGAAAGCAACTCGTAGGTAGTAGAATTCGTGTCACGGTCTTATCGTGTCTTCTACCTGCCTGTTGGGTAGAAAACCCCACTTTTATGACGCGATGACTGAATCCGGAAGTGTTTACTGGGAATGCCGACGCATCATAACACATAGATCACGGAAAATCTAATAATTGAAATTGTATAGGTATATATCATCATCAAAATCATTCTATTCTCATTCCCTTTTACCGCTGGGCGTGAATCTGTAAACCTTGTAATAGCTAGTATATATATATATATATATATATATATATATATATATATATATATATATATATTATATAATTGATGACCCTACTACTTAAGCTTCAAGGATAGGAAATTCGATTCTGAGCAAAAATGTTCTTATCAACATGGATCCAAAAATGCTTCCTGGAGGCTATGAAACATTAAAACCAGAACCACTTTTATTAAAGATTTAAATGCCGATAACCTCTCAACTACTGGTGTTAGAGAAAACAAGCTGAAGATATAAGTTGTAGAGCACTAAATCCTGCACATTTTGGTACCATAGAATCAAATTTTGCAGCTTGGGTATAAGGAGATTCTATCTTTATGGTGATGGGTCTATCTTTAATAGTCGATTTTTTTCCAGCGTAGCAGTTAGAACTTCAGTATAACTGAATTATCACAGGGAGCCTTCATCACCACTGGAAAAATACTTATTATTAAAAATAAATTAAACAAATCTCCAGTTTCATTTACGGACCCATGTTAATACTAACATTACTAAGGTTTATCTAGATATTTTCTTGAAAATTTAGAAAACGGTTGGGAGATCGTTCTCTAAGGATACTATTCAAAAGGTTATTAAACAGGTCTACAACAACAAAAAAAGATCTTATGCATGTTTTGATAAGCGATCTTAATTGGAGAAATCGCTGCTTAAAATTTGAAAGTGTTGGATATTGTATTTATAATTTCAGTAAATCGTCATAATTAAAGGAGAAGCAGGTTATATTATTTGTTTTTTGTAATAGAGGGTTATAAACAGAGTTTTTGTAGAATTTCTGCTACTGTAGAGTTGGCTACTACTAGTTTCCAAGCATTTTCGACCGCGAAAATTGAATTTCATTTTACAGGATATATCAAAACGAAGCTATTACTCTTTCTATTCCAAGAGTTCCAAATGAGGCATAGTATAAGAACGGAAACGCTATAAGATGTCGACTTTAAACATGTTACTCTCAATCATAAATTATATTTTACTAGCTGAATACCCGTGCTTCGTCACGGCAGATAAGTAGTTATTTTATTGCATCAAATAATAATCAGCAAAATTAACGCTACTGCATAATTTTTTGCAGTTTATTATAGCATGGTCCATGTCATACTATATGTCATAGATCAATTGATAATTAATCGAAGTATAATGTTTTTAGACACTGGGGCGCTCCAGACCATTGTCAAGAAACAGATAATCTATAGATAACACGTTATCTATAGGTTACCAGCATGGGCGTATAAAAGGGGAAACTGAGGGGTCTGCAGCCCCCCCCCCGAAATTTTGATTTGATGGCAAAAATTTCTTAAAAACCTTAAAAATAAATTAAATTAGATGATTTAATTTTAGTTGTAATAGCGTTTTATTTGCCTAAAACTATTCCAAGTTCTAAATTGTTAGTATTCCATTCCCCGGAAATGGTACCAGCCCCCCCCCCGAAATTATTTCGTATATACGCCCATGGATACCAGTAACAGCAGCGTAACCAATACAGGTTAAATTTTGTTGTTAATAATGAATGTACGTTACAATTAAAATTTATGTTTCTGACATGTCATTTGGAAACACCTATTATATTTGCGATATCGGGATATTATTACCTCGGAAGGACCGTCACCAGGTATAGCGAAAACTCTATGGGGGACAAGTTGAAATGAATCGCAATTAAAATGGTGACATTGTTCCTCATAGTGTAAACTCTATGAGGAACAGTTTATTTCTAGGACTGCCATTATAGTTGAAATTAACCTCAATTAAAAATAATACTATGAAATAGATACAATACGGTAACAGCTGTTCTGTTATCGTCCTAGCAACGCATGCTGCCTAGGCTTGCCTGCTCTAACCAACTAAAACTTTAAACCCCTCTAAAAATACTTAAAAATTCGAATATCAAAAAATCCTTTCTTAGCGAGCGTCTACATGCTAAAGAGAGTGCCCATGCAAAATTTCAAATTTTTCTGTCGGGTGGTTTGGGCTGGGCGATGATAGGTCAGTGAGTGAGTGAGTCAGTCAGTCAGTGGTATTTGACTATAGTAGAAAATTTAACAAAGATAACGGTTTGGAAAGTGGTGAAAATTCTCTTTATATTTATATTGATAAAAAATAAGATTGTCGGCTTTGGTAGCCTATATTCCCAAGTGAGTTATATTTGCTCTAGATAGGCCGACAATCTTGTCTAAATTTGATAACAGTAACATTTCTTCTTTCTCCTTCTTTTTAGCTTAAGATTCATCCTTCAGTCCAAAGTTCCTGCAAATCAGAGTGATTTGTTCTTTTCCGTGTTATCTTTAAGAAAGTTCTCCGAGAATCTGCTTAATATAGCGTGTCTAATCTAAAAACGTGGGCTAAAGAACTTCTTTTTTTATCTCCTGGATTAGTCAATAGTTATTTCTAAGGATGATATGTACAAGAAGTAAATAAACGGGCGTTTATTGACGATCAATATTTTAGGTCAGCGCCTGGAGTATTGTTGAAGGAATAACCATTAAGCATTAAGGTCGCGATTTTTAGCGTGATTTCATACTCCTTTTAGAAAGAAATACTGATTTTTAAATCGAAACAATGATTCAATAGAGAAGGACTGTCGAGACATTTCACAGAAATTCTCAGTTTCAAATACAAGAAGTTCTTCAGCCAACAGAATCCGCACAACGAAACACTTTTCTCGTGGAAAAAATCGTAGCGATTACAGTTTTACGTTAACAGGAATCCAGCTACATTGTTCGTAGGTATATAGACATAGAGAAATAAAATTACTTTCAAAGCAATATCTTCAAAAGTTTTTGAGAATTCTAGAATTTTCGTTTAAATCCTTCGAAAACAGTAATTGGAGGGGTTTTAAAATTGATAGATGAAGATTTGAATATCAAAATTTATTTCATGAGTACAACTTGAATAGCTGCATTTCTTCAGAAAGTACTACAAAATCTCGGGAAAGGTTTTTTTTTTATTTTTATTTTATTTTATTTTTTTTTTTAAATTCGAATATACAACTTCATGGAAATATATTCATATTATATTTATATGTTATATAAATAAAGATTATGTTTATGTATACATATAAATATATATTGCAAATTTAAATTGTGGTAGGTACTTAAAAGATACTATCTGGCGGAATACCTTATTACAGTTTTTTAAAGCTTCAAATCTTCCAAATTCTTAAGAAAATGATAGATTGAAGCTATTCAGGGCCCTCTAAAAAATAAACGTTCTGTGCAATTCCGTTCAATTATAATTGTTTCTAACGAAGGTAATCATCTCATAATTGACTGATTGCCAATTAGCTATACAGTGCAAGGCCAATGTGTTATCAATCCTACTGGTGAGGGCGTATCTGCAGATGTAGAAATTATATGGAGTTGATTCTGTCTAAATTAATAGTTTGGTTATATGTTTTGAGGTAATTATCCAATATTATTTTTATAATTAAATATCTCATAATTGCTTTGTGGTTCGGAACGTTATTAAATAAGGAAACATTTCTACCGCAGTATTCTTTTGCGTTAAAACATAATAGTCGGATATTCAAACTAGTTTTGGACCCAGAATCTGCCTCATTGCGCCCGGTTTTGTTGCCAATTACGATAATGGGGTTAAAACATCCTTGATTTAAGGCGTTATATTTATCTGAAGCCTGACAGTGTTATCATCATAAAATTCAGTCTTCAAACAGGTATTTCAAACCAAAGAAAGCATAAAATGAAAAATCATTTAACAAATGGCTTACGGCATTTTTTAAGCATTTGTTACTAGGTTCTAGTGACTCCTTAGACTCAGCCATGACCCGAAAAGCGTGTAATTCCTTCCAAATACCATGATGGCCACATTTCTCCATGAACAATACCCCATTTATCTAGTCTGCACGGATATATTTGCCTGGGGTCTTGTTTAGAACAGGCCCGCCAGTGATTTTATCTAGTAACAGTTACTTATTGATAAATAAAAAAATATGGGTTAAAGGAACATATGATTTATTTAATAAAAACTTTTTACACATAACCAAAAACGTTATCATACTTTTAATCAGTTCGTTATACAAAATTTAAACGTCGTATACTCCTGTGCCCATGAATAAATGAATAAAATGGCTTTACTTAACGGTAACTTGCTGTCACATAGTCACGTACCCTTATACACGCCACGGTAACTTGCTGTCACATAGCCACGTACCCTTATACACGCCACGGTAACTTGCTGTCACATAGCCACGTACCCTTATACACGCCACGGTAACTTGCTGTAACATAGCCACGTACCCTTATACACGCCATATTCAAACCGACATCTTATGACGTCGACCCGGCGACGCAATCAACTGCCGACTAGAAAATTTTACGTTTCAGAACTCCGCAGAAAAATACGCCTGCCAAAAAAAATAAGACTATGTTCAGTACTATGATGCTCTAAACTTTTGATTTTAGCGCGGTTTCTCCCTAACTCCATAAGGAGAACCCGCTTACGAGGTTGACCTCACGACGCAATCCGGAAGTGCCGACTTGAAATTTTCTCACTATATAACTGGTTCAAATTTGTGTATATATAAATATATATATATTTATATATATATATATATATATATATATATACATATACATATATATATATATATATATATATATATATATATATATATATAAATAAACAAACTCTTTTTTATGTTAGGAGGCATGGGGTCGTTAAAGCAGTCTTCCTTTATTATACTACTTTATTTATAAGGCCCGACTTGTTTCGTGTGTCTTTTCATCGCACCTCTTCAGGGGCACTTCATGCTAGGAAGTTCTCTCATTACCATGTACTCCCTCTGAAGTCCGGCGTAATATATATATATATATATATATATATATACATATTTATATATATGCTTGTCGGTTCGCTCACTGGCAAGCTCAATAAAATTTTGGTACAAAAATCTGTCGTCTAATTTGAAAGGTCAAGTTCGTTAACCAGCAGAATCCGCCCACTGGAAGATGGCGTTTGGGGCGAAATTCGCGCAAAAAAAATCGTAACGCTTACGTTTTTGAGTTCATATGCTTGCAGATACTTGTTTTATGGGTTTCTTAACCCTCATCTATAAACGTACGGGTCGTATCCGACCCACAACGTGGAAAACTGCGCATACCTCCTCATACCCGAACTGGAACGTCAAAGGGCTTCAGGTACCCACTCAGTAAATCCCGCGAAAGCCACGGACCACGTTTACGTCTGTCAGGTAAGAACTATACTTTTTTTAATCATCTCTCAATATAAATTTTTCCCGAACCCGGGTCGGATACGACCCAACGTTTATGATAATGTACTAGATTATACATGCTATTGTTCCAGGATTTCATTAAGAAATCATGGCTCCTGGAGAAAACAAATTACTCAAAAACATGGAAGAAGTTATAGCCGAATTCAGGTGACAAGAGAAGCAATCTGATGCGGAATTAGATGACCAAATTGATGAAATAGATTCAGAGTCTGACGATGTTATTCTCTCAAATGTTGACGAAGGAGTCGAGGAACTCTCAAATCAAGATGATCTGTCCCTGTGTGCCACAGTGCCTGTGATTATTTTACCAAAACAGAAATGTGATATAATGTGTTCCTCGAGTTTTATTGTGATATTTAATTAGTTATTGCGTGTATATATACCATATATATATATATATATATATATATATATATATATATATAAATATATATATATATATATATATATACTTATAAATATATATATACTTATAAATATATATATATATATATATATATATATATATATATATATATATAGTTGTTATTACTAATTTTTTAACGTGTGCTATAAACAATTTACTATGTTTTATTATTATTATTTTTTTTTTTAGAATAAATTTTACTTTCCTGAACACAAATGCTTGTTTTTCTATATGAATTGTCTTTTATGTTTTAAAAGTTTATTTTATCCACCTAATATTTGAAAATAAATGCGTAAATCCCAATAACCTATTGCATTTCAGGCCCAAAAATGACTCTGGGTCGGATACGACCCAACGTTTATGCTTGAGCGTCAACCTTAAACGTTTATAGAGGAGGGTTAACATAGGAAAACGAATGCAACCATTTTCAAGGCGATATCTGTAACCGTTTTTGAGAAAAGAGGAATCAATGTTTTCGCATGTCATTATTTTATTGTGGGTACTTAAAATCGCGGGATTCAATTGAAATATTTTCTACATCTTGAAAATTCATCACAACTAAGATGTTTAAATTTTGGTTATATTTGGATTAAAGGAAGTATGCGGAAAAAAATTGTTAATAGACATAAATAGTTTTCGGATTTTCGTATATTTTTTGTAAATATCTCAAAAACGGTTGGTAAATCGTGGTAAGTGGAAGGTGGCCATTCGCGCACTTACTAAATTCTCTACATAAAGGTTCTGAAGAAATATTCGATGGGGCAATGTAAATCAGAGGTATAAACACTTAAAACTTAAAAAGTTATTGTTTTGTTCTTTTGAACTTGTTTTTGACTTCGTTTAACTCACTTTTTAATTGGTTGTTTTTGCTGTTAATTCCATTTATCAGTAAAATTAGTATTTTAGTCAAATAAGCCAAGAAACTATAAAAGGTATCGGTAATATGTTTGGAGTTGCTGTGGTAATCAAGATGGCTGTTGCTAATCATGATGGCGTATACATAGGTTTGTTTTGAATTCTCCTATCTATATAATCTTCCTCATACTGCAACAACTGAATTTATCATTATTTCTTATTTTGTAGAAAGATTAAACCCACGAGAGAATGGACTGTTATTTGCCATGAAGCACATATTTACAGTTGATTATAACAGTAAAACGAATTTGCTAGTAAAACAAGAAACTTAAAATGACAACGAATTTTCGGTTGTTTGGAATAGAGCCTTTTGAGCAGTAGTCGTAGAGTGAGTAAGTTTTCAGTACATAATTGTATTGACTTATTCAGCCTTCTTCAACAATGATGATTAAGAATTATCCGCTTCTGTGTAAGTTGGCTACTGTCAGTTTCCTGTTATTTGTGAAGCCTAATCTATTCCATTTCTTCGAGATGCACGGAGCCGCGCTAAGATGACGCAGTTTCTGCGAGTCGGACTTTTTCCCATTTCAGATACCCATTTATGGCTGAGTGGCCATAGGGACGTTCTGGTATTCCGATCCCAGAATGGTTATACTAGAAGATAATTTATACAGAAATAGGATGAGTAACTCAGTGCATAAGTCGAGTGTTGCACCTCTTGAGCTATGCCTGCCCCCTGTATGCACAAAGATAATTAGAATTGAAGCTAGAACACTCAAGTTCACTAACAATAAATTCGATTTGATGATTAATAAATCAAATATGTAAACGAGCAAAAACACAATGTCTTACGCCAAGTCGTTCCCCTTTTTAATTATTTTTGAACCAATAATATATTTATTTATTGAAACTATAATAAACCAAATGGTTACCCCTACATAAAAGGTAAGGCATAAGGATACGGATGGGGACCAGATCAGGTAACATAAAAACTCCAAAGGAGAAATAACAAAATTAAAAAAAAATTAATACAATTATATAAAGATTTTCGAATTTTTAACCTAACATTATTTAAACGAATTTTAAAAACATTAAAAAATTAATTTATTTAAATTTTAATATCCATTATTATTAACTAAGAATTTTAGGACGGGTTATCTAAAGGTTACCACCCTTTTCTAGCCAGGACAAGGCTGATGCCTTTTCTTTTTTCTAGAGAAAAGCCAGAAACCCTTAGTGGGAATCGAACCCACGGCCACCGGACCTCCTTAAAAAATTAAATATGTATACAATGATGAATGCAAATAAAATTTAAAAAGTACGACCGATAGTAACCACGTTATCTTAGCGCGTTTCCGATGTTATCCCCAGTGTATTTGGACACTAATGAAAGAATGAAAAGTTTGGTTACAGAACCATATTGAGCAACTCCTAATGAGACGTTAGTGGACACATAAGGGTGGGTTGGAGTGGTTCACGTTTTCCTTCGCCATTTTCTACTAAATTCCGATAAAACTTGAAAGCATCTGGTTAATTAGTGGCTATTTGCATTGACGCACGTCTACATGAGGACAGAACTATTCGGAGACAACATTCTGTTGGCCTGTTTCTTACCGAATATTATTATCTTACTCTTAAACCGTGTTCTATCTCACAGGTCGGGTTCCGGCAATCTGGACTCTAGCTAGACGGATTTGATTTGGAGGAATGCATTACACAGGAATATTAAAATTCTGAAGGATACATATATTACAAACAGCAAGTAATCTTTTACTGAAAAAATGGAATTGGAATAACAACAACCAATTAAAAATTTAAGCTAACAGAGAAAAAATAAAATGAAACCAACAATTTCAAAGTTTTAAGCACTTATTTCTCCAATTTTTACCTTGATCCCCAAATTATCGGCCGTTATTTTTACTTCCTTGCAACGAAACTCGGTAGATGTCATCCTCAACTCAAGAACACGTGTTGTAAAAAGCAAAATACCTTCATTACATGAAGGCTGTTTATTACAAATATAATATATCATGTTTTTTTTTTTATGTTTTCCGGTAGTGGGCTTGCTTAATTTCAGAAGGTAAAAACAAAATAAAGAAATTTTGTTTGTTTTTTTTTTTTGTTTTTTTTTTATTTGTCCAGTCCGAAGGAAATATTGAAGTCAGGAATTTCTGAAAAACTTCTTCACATATTCATCATTTCGACCTAACAGATATCGAAAATGACCCCGCTTAATGTTTGTTAACACAATAGCTACCAAAGCTTTTGTTTTTTTTTCGTGACGAAACTTGATATAAATCATTCCTATATTAGACGAATAAACGTGTTCCTTAATCAGCAAAAACTGTCCGTCCGGAAAGAGGGTTTCCCCCCGAGGCAAAATACTAATCTTCCCATACCGGCCGCACTCTTTGTTACATTGCGGCTAAACTCGTTATACGTCATGAGTATCTAAAGAGAACTATGTATTTTAATGAACTACATATGCATTTTTCTTCCTTACAAGGAAACTCGGTAGACCTACGAGGAACATGTGTTGTAAACTAACCACCTTTCAGACGAAAGTGCTTAGTTAAGCAGAACCTCTGTCATGGATTTTTATTTCTTCCATTCATTTGAGCCAATTATTCATGAAAAAAAAAAAAAACATATCGTCAGGTACTACCTACATCCACTTGTCAAAATAAAGAAAACTATTATTTAAGATTTTTACGCAGCTTTTCGTCTACTGCAGCACAGTATTTCGCGTACTGAAAATAATGAGCTCAGATAAAAATAAGTATTGTACAAATTTCACTATAATTAATTCGCTATTCCACTTTAGTAAATTGTATGCACGCCCTAGATATTCAAATACAATAACAATGAAGGTACCATTCATGTTTGAAGATATCGCACTAGTATTTCTTAAGTGACACAACTCAAAAATCGGTGTTTATGACTATGAAGGGCTTTGGTAAAAGCATCTTTATGAAACATCAAAACTGTAAGTACCTAGCTACAGAGCTTGTACTCCAGAAGAAACTTGTGTCACTCTTCCTGTCTTAATGCTTTTCCCCAAAGGCAAGAGTGACACATTTTCAGTTACCTAAGTAT
Organism: Gonocerus acuteangulatus; assembly: GCA_946811695.1. Lineage (NCBI taxonomy): Eukaryota > Metazoa > Arthropoda > Insecta > Hemiptera > Coreidae > Gonocerus > Gonocerus acuteangulatus. The sequence goes on along the minus strand of OX328123.1, from coordinate 120,433,654 downwards.
TTTTTTTTAGTTGTGTAACTTTAGAAATACTAGTGCGATGTGTAGAATGCAGCATATAAGGTCCCAATTCATGGGAACTTTTGATTTCAGATTTAATAATAAGACCATTGAACGTTCCAAGTTAATCAGCGAACTTCTAAAAATTAAAGATGTCAGATCACTTTCCAGTAACCCTGGTTTTTTTGGAGGAAGTAACATTTCGTCGATCACATCCGCTATCATGGTATCTGCAGAAAGGAAGGAGAAGGCCTCCAGAAACCTTAAACGGAAGACACCCTGACCCAGAACCAGGGGTACAAGGACCTGCAACCTACCTTGTACGGGCATCTTTTACCTCTTACTCCAGGGTTATCCAATACACCTGATAATTATAATCTGTATAACTTGAGACAAGTGATCTATGAGAGAGAATGGGCGAGGTTAGTACTAAAAAAGTCCGACTCGCAGGAACTGCGTCATCTTAGCGCGGTTCCAGTTCTTTTTTTTCTTTTTTTTTTTTTTTACGGCTCATCTACATCTAGGTCATTAGCGCCGACATCTAGGGTTTAGCGAGGAATTTTACCAGCGAGCCGTGGGATGATAAAATTCCTGCCGGAGGTTGGGAATCGAACCCACCATCTCCCGCTTATGAATCCAAGGCGCTAGCCATTAGACCACGGGATACCCCGGTTCTTGTTCATATGCCTATTCTCATTTGAAAAGCATAGAATAGAAACAGATAATATTTTCCTCGGCCTTTGTTCAAAGGGTTTTATGGCTATACCTGGGGTTAGGGTCGGGTCCGCAAGACCCTAGAAACCTCTTCTAGTGGTACTTCATTTCATACGTTTCAATGAATTGGAAAATATCAAAAATTTTCACATATTCCTGTGTTCTTTTACTATAGTAATAATTCTACAGATAAAATCAATTAAAAAATAAAATAAAAAAACCAACAGCATAAAGGCAATTGAAAATATTCAAAAGACGTCATCGAATCTTTTTCTCTTGGCAAGCTATGTTTCTAACAATGAATTGTTTTTCTTATTTTGCCTAATCTGTTTTATTGTAAAATACATTATCAAAATATAAGCAATTAAAAAATAACAAGGAATAAAAATAGACAAAAAGAACAGTTCGAATAAGCAAAATCCATTACTTTAATGTTTTAAGCACTTATTTCTCCGATTGACATCGCCTAATCAAAACATTCATTAGAACCTTTTTTGTAGAGCATTTAGTAAGCTTTCTAATGGTATTCTTTCGTTTGCCAAGATTCTCAACCTTTTTCGAGATATTAAGGAAAATATACAGAGTTACCAAAACTTTTTATGTCTGTTAATAAAATATTTTATTCTAACCCTTCCTTAACTCCAAACGTAACCAAAATTTCAACATATTAGTTTTAATGATAGTAAAACGTGCAGAAAATGTTTCAACTGAATCCCATGATTCTAAGTACCCAAACCAAAAACGGTATTCAAAAAGTATTTTTCCAATTTTCTCAAAAACGGTTAAAGCTATCGCCTTGAAAATGGTTTCATTCGTTTTACTAGCCAAAGAAGCCTATAAAACGAGTACTTACAAGCTTATGAACTCAAAAACGTAAGCGTTACACTTTTTTTTGCGCGAATTTCGCCCCAAACGCCATCTTCCAGTGGGCGGATTTTGCTGGTTAACGAACTTGTCCTTTCAAATTGGACGACAGATTTTTGTACCAAATTTCATCAAAATCGGACCATCAGGGAAGCCAGAAATCCGCGAACAGACAAATATATATATATATATATATATATAAATAAATATATACATATATATATATATATACAAATTTTAACCACCGTTATTTTCGGTGTCTAGGGGTTCTGAAACGCGAAATTTTCTAGTCGGCACTTCCAGTTTGTTTCATTGTATCAACCCTATAAGCGGGGTTCCTCCCTATGGGGGAGGGAAGAACCGCGCTAAAAGGTAATAATACGGCCAACTAGTAGAATTATTTAAAAAAAAAAAAAAATTATAATTTGATCAACTTTTTTTTTTTTTATTATTTAGCAACTAGAATTTTAATGACAGGTTCGGAATCAACCCTTCATGCACTGGTGATTATATATGACATTCAACTTCTCCAGGTTTGCTGATATTTCTGATGACACATAGGCTTATATATATATATATATATATATATATATATATATATATATATATATATATATGTGTATATATATATATATATATATACATACAAGGTGATTCAGGTCTAAATAGCCAAACTCTAGGAGATGATTCTAGACATAATTTCCAACAAAAAGCGTTCAAATTTTCTGTTTTAGCGCGGTTCCTCCCTCCCCCATAGGGAGGAACCCCGCTTATAAGGTTGATACAATGAAACAATCCGGAAGTGCCGACAAGAAAATTTCGCGTTTCAGAACCCCTAAAGACCGAAAATAACGGTGGTTCAAATTTGTATATATATATATATATGTATATATTTATATATATATATATATATATATATATATATATATATATATATATATATATATATATATTTGTCTGTTCGCTCTCTAGCTCGAAGACGAATGGTCCGATTTTGATGAAATTTGGTACAAAAATCAGTCGTCCAATATGAAAGGTCAAGTTCGTTAACCAGCAAAATCCGCCCACTGGAAGATGGAGTTTGGGGCGAAATTCGCGCAGAAAAAATCGTAACGCTTACGTTTTTGAGTTCATAAGCTTGTAGGTACTCTTTTTATAGGCTTCTTGGGCTAGGAAAACGAATGAAACCATTTTCAAGGCGATAGCTTTAACCGTTTTCGAGAAAATTGGAAAAATAGTTTTTGAATACCGTTTTTGGTTTGGGTACTTAGAATCATGGGATTCAGTTGAAACATTTTCTGCATGTTCTACTTTCATTAAAACTAATATGTTGAAATTTTGGTTACGTTTGGAGTTAAGGAAGGGTTAGAATAAAATATTTTATTAACAGACATAAAAAGTTTTGGTAACTTTGTATATTTTCCTTAATATCTCGAAAAAGGTTAAGAATTTGGTAAACGAAAGAATACCATTAGAAAGCTTACTAAATGCTCTACAAAAAAGGTTCTGATGAAAGTTTTGATTAGGCGATGTCAATCGGAGAAATAAGTGCTTAAAACATTAAAGTAATTGATTTTGCTTATTTGAACTGTTCTTTTTGTCTGTTTTTATTCCTTGTTATTTTTTAATTGCTTATAGTTGGATAATGTATTTTACAATAAAACAGATTAGGCAAAATAAGAAAAACAATTCATTGTTAGAAATATAGCTTGCCAAGAGAAAAAGATTCGTTGACGTGTTTTGAATATTTTCAATTGCCTTTATGCTGTTGGTTTTTTTATTTTATTTTTTAATTGATTGTATCTGTAGAATTATTACTATAGTAAAAGAACACAGGAATGTGTGAAAATATTTGATATTTTCCAATTCATTGAAACGTATGAAATGAAGTATCGGTAGAAGAGGATTCTAGGGTCTTGCGGACCTGACCCCAGGTATAGCCAGCCATAAAACCCTTTGAACAAAGGCCGAGGAAAATATTATCTGTTTCTATTCTATGCTTTTCAAATGAGAATAGGGATATGAACAGGAACCGGGGTCTCCCGTGGTCTAATGGCTAGCGCCTTGGATTCATAAGCGGGAGATGGTGGGTTCGATTCCCAACCTCCGGCAGGAATTTTATCATCCCACGGCTCGCTGGTGAAATTCCTCGCTACACCCTGGATGTCGGCAATAATGACCTAGATGTAGATGTGCCGTAAAAAAAAAACAAAAAAAAAAAAAAAAAAAAAAACTGGAACCGCGCTAAGATGACGCAGTTCCTGCGAGTCGGACTTTTTTTTTTTTTTTTTGTTTTTTTTAGTAGATATATTTTTTATTGAATAAGATAGGATTGCTCAAGAACTGTTGAAGGTAATTCAATTCTAATTATGCCATCATAAAATAGACAAAATGTCCTTTAAGAAAAAAGTGATTGAATTCACTAAACCCGTAGATAGAAGATGCTTTCTGGACGTCCAATAACGCAATTCTGTTTTTCTCGATGAATCAGAGGTTTCTCGTGAATATTCTCTTCAGCCCACTAAAGTGGACTTCAGATTGACTTCTTACAGGCAAACGTCTACACTTAGTAAGCATTAAATCTCTGCAAATGAAGTGAAAGTTTGTTATATATATATATATATATATATATATATATATATATATATATATTGGCTCCCTTTTGTCTAAAAATTTGAAATGGAGTTTTGTTATTTTCAAATACCCTGTTTGAAGAAATTATGTATTTCTTATTCATTGTTGTTTTTTTTTTTGTTTTAAATATCATTTAACAGTAAAATAAGCATTTTAGTAAAACAAGCTAAAAGAGAAATGAGAAAATTATTTATTCTATCATTTCCTAGAGCGAGCGTTGAGGATAGAGTAATTTCCGCATAGTTAGGTTTACTATGAATTTGCTGACGCCTAAAATCTCGCGTCTCTTTGAGATTTAATCAAAACGTATCTATAAATGCTTTTATTCCCTTATTAATGGCACTAGGGATAAGAACGGAAACGCGCAAAGATAACGCAATTCCTGAGAGTCGGATTTGAGATATTAATGAACATTTAATTGACAATGCTCAAGAAAAATTTCACTTACTACATTATCTTCTTCCTTAAAAAATGCATAATAAATGAAAGAATCCCTTCGAATGAAAATTATTACTTTATAGATTTGAAAGGGAAAACGGACAATGGAGAAATCATTGGTTTACTGTTCTCTTTAAGCGGAGATATTCCTCCTTTGTTTTATCGTACAATAACTGTAGCCGAAACCGCATTCCTTGAAGCTGAACGGTGTGGTTTGTCAGCTTTCACGGTGAACAACAATTACGATTACTTCTTGCTCCTAATCCTTCAATATTCGATACATTATTCTTTCATAGTAAACATCACTATCCATGATACACATAGATTACAACTTTAAAATTCACAATTAAAGTAGAGGCTATGTAGAAAATTTATGTCTGCTCTGAGAAATGATTCAATAAAATATATATATATATATATATATATATATATATATATATATATACATATATATTTTTATTAATTTAATTATGCTTCAAAGTTTTGGTATATTTATTTCAATTATCGTCAAATAATTACCTGAAAATTCATTATTAAAGCAAGCCCCTTGTGTTATCAGACTTTCCTAATAATATGTATATTGAACAATATAGTCGAATAAACCCTAAAAATAAACCTTTAATAATTATTACTCAGGAGGATACAAATCAAGTAATAGCAAAAAATTTAACTTACCCAATCACATTAAAAAACTCCCATGGAAACTGGCGAACTTAACCATTGGCTAAATACAAAAGCCAAAATATTTGTCTATTTCCGAGACCCGGTGGCCGTGAGGGTTAAGGCGTGAGCAATTAACACTCCGTGCCAAAGGTCGTGGGTTCGATTCCCACCAGGGGTGTTGGCTTTTCTTTAGAAAAAAAGAAAAGGCGTCGCCCCCATCCTGGCTAGAAAAGGGTGGTAACCTATAGTTAACCCGTCCTAAAATTCGTAGTTAATAATAAATGGACGTTAAAATTTAAATAAATACAAAAGAACAGACCCAATTGCCACTGATGCTTATAACAAAATTTTTAACTCCATCATATGAGAAAGACCTGACGAAATCTGACCGTGATATTTACGGACAGATAAAAACACAAACTAGAACCGGTGCAGTTGCAGTAGTAATATGTTCTTCTTACAATCAGACTACCCTACCATACTTCAGTATATTCCGCAGAGCTGCATGCCATTCTTCTCGCACAGACAAACATCCACAACTCAACTACTAACGATATTACAATTGGCACGGACTCCCTGAGTTCTTTACTTTCGAATGGGTAACATATACAGCACTAATCCTCACATCATCAAAATTAAAACAACATTTTTTCAAGTACAAAGTCAACAGAAACATGTCACGATGTTCTGGCTACCTGGTCACGATGGTATCCCAGAAAGTACATCACTAGACATACAAGCAAACCTAGCAACAGAGAGAGACCGTCAACAGACGTAGAAACCATAACTTCATCAGATTTATGTACAGGGTGTCACAAAAATAATGGTCATCCGCTGGAGAGATGATTCTCCAATGCGAAATCAGAAAAAATAACCCCCATATTGACCCCCACAAATTGACCTTGAAATATTATTCAAGGTCCAATTTTATTATTGCATATTTTGAATGTACACGAGGAAGAAAAAAGTCAACGGCACCATAGGTCAGAAATGACTCCTTATGGTCAAAATAACCATAAACAGCATATACATGAGCCATTCTATTCCAATAGACAAATAGTGGCCAATTTCGATATTTTTTACATGTTCTACTAACATTGCCTTACGCAAAAATACCACGTTTGAATTTTTTATTTATACATTTGTGAGGACGCGACTATGGCAATTGAATTTTTTAGAAAAGCATCTTCCAGTATAAAAAAAATAAGTTTTTTGAACAACGGCCCCCACACCGGGAATCATTGGAGGACCATAACTCACGTTTTACGATTGACAGGAATGCCTTCATGAGGTTATTCTCCAAGCTTATGAAGGGCTCTTTGCCATAAGCTTTCAATCAATCGTTAAAATTAATCATTGGGGATTTCACAGGTCATGTATTAATTTCATGAACCAGTCAGTCCTCTATTCAGGAGTCCCTACCAGAATAGAGGATAGAATAATTGCCCTCGCCCGGTCCAGGCCTACTAGAGAGCTGAGAAGAATGGCCCAAGCTGCAGGAGTCTCGAGGATGACGGTCCGCCGGACCCTGCGGGAAGAACTTTTTCCTTCAGATTATAGCAAGTTCAGGAGTTGTTGAGGCCGGTATCAGAAGAAGGGAGCATTGTGTTGCAGGTGGGTGCTGGACATGTTGGAACGTCCTCCACACTTCCTGCAGCGGGTATTGTGGACTGACGAAAGTTCGTTTTCCAGCGTTATCGTCCACAGCAGGCAAAATGGACGATAAAATGGACATTTGAAAGAATAATGAGAAATTCTCGCCAGGTCCTTAGCGGAGGAATTCCAAAGCAAGGTTGGCAGCTTGCCTCAGGAATGAAGTCCGAAATTCAAAATATGCAATAAAAAAATTTGACATTTATTTCAAGGTCAGATTTGCGGGGCTCTATATGGGGGTTATTTTTTCCGATCACGCAAGATGCAGACATTGTAACGAGGATCTTACAGTTAAACACATACTAATAGACTGTAGACTGAGAGACAACTTACAAATGCCACACAACTTAATCGACTTATTATCACCAGGTAGCCCTTACATTTACACTAAACTCCAACATTTAAAGACTCTCAATATGTACTCTAAAATTTAATAAAATCTATAAAACTTAAATGTAGTTGAGCTTTAATTAATGATATATCCATAGAATGAAATTTTAAATTGACATTCGTTCACAAGAAAAGTACAAAACGTATATATATATATATATATATATATATATATATATATATATATATACATATATATATATATATTATTTTGAATTCAAAGTTCTTATTTTTTCATTTTTGTATACATTTATCTTCTATAAATTTATTTATTATTATTTTGTTTTGTTTTATATTTCTTTATTTTATTTTTTTTAAATTTTATTCATTTTTATTTTATTTTATCGATGGGGCTGATTTTCAAAGTCAAAACCCACATGTCCTGGTTGTGATAATAATGTCATGTTTTTATTTAAAGTTTGTTTGTGATAAAAATAACGTAAATAAACAGATATGGTCACTACAATGAAAAACTTCCACCATCTTCCTATTAGGTTCAATAACTGTGTTTCCTTCCGAAGTTAGTCAAGTAATTGAAGTGAAAGAATGACCTAGAAACGAAAACTCAATGTACATATATATTACAAGCTATAAAGATTTTAATACCTTCCTTATTTTAAGTGAGTCTAGCGGTGGTTACAGACAATCAACTCGTTCTTAAACATTAAACTCAGTTCCTTATATGTTATCCCGTTGGGAGCGGATGGAAGTAGTTATCACAGATATGAATCCGCAAAAAAAAAAAAAAAAAAAAAAAAAAAAAAAAAAAAAAAAAGCAGAGTGAAAGTATTTCATGCAGTTGTTCACCACAGGTCCCAATTATTAAACCGCGTCTATTTGAACATATACATATACAGGTGTGTACGCGCGTGTAAACATATTTACAGAATAACATATGTAATATGCGTTTACTAAATAGTAATACGCGTAGTGCGCGTAATAAATAGTACGATAACATTCATCACGAGTCAAACATCTGTGCTATAAGCACCCATTTTAACAACAACAAAGTTATATATATATATATATATATATATATATATATATATATATATACATATAATGTATTATTGAGTATGATAAAAAAATATTTCTAAAATGTTTTAAAATAATCGGAGAAGTGCGTTTGGTAAAGCATAAACTTTTCAAATACTTTATTTATTTTATAAGCCTTCTTATACCCCTGAAGCCTCCAAAGAATTGAAAAAATGATATATATAGTATTAGTAATATTTCATTTTATTTTACTAAACGTACGTTTAACTTTACAAAGGTGTACAATTTTTTCAATCTTTCCAAACCGTTTTTCACTTTCTGACATTTCATCCACGAAATATTTGAGTAAACAACTGTATATTAATAATTTACTTCCCCAAAAATGTCTTTAATCTGATTATTAAATATTTATAGTTTTGAACTAATCAATATTGTGATAGTAATAGTAAAGATACTATTTCTGCATAGAAGTCATTGATCCGGCCAACGACCTTTCTTTAATATTCTCTTCTGGGTGTTGTCGCCCCTTCGATCTGGTTTCTCATGATAACTTTATCATGGACGATTTATAAGCTGTTAGCTACATTGCTTTTATTATTCACAAACAGACACTTATTAAAATTTATCAATATGTTTCTTGACCTAAAACGTCATTTGATATATACGCAGTTCTCAAAAATTTTAAGCATTAATGATGTCCTTGACTGAATCCTTCGTTGGTATTTAATCTATAAATTTGTTCATTAATTTTTTTACGGGTTATCTACCGCATGAGAATCTAAGGCGTTAGCCTCTATCCCCCCCCCCCCTAAGGAGACCCTTGTGGAATTTATTATTACGATTATAATATTCCACGTGACATGATCGAATTGTTGAGGGATAGCAGCCATTAAATAAACAAAATATTCTCCTACTTACACAACAATAAAATATTCACTCTCATTTTAAAACAACTGCTGAATGACCAGTGGTTCATTAGACAATGCAGGGACCATTACGAACATTATGGTCTTAGGGTTTTGACTGTGCCTTCACTTTTTTCACCAACGATTCGCCAGTCATACTACTGGCTTCCTCAGGGTTACGTCTGAGAATGAGGAAGCCAGCAGTCTGACTGGCGAAACGTTGGTGATGAAAGTGAAGACACGATCAAAACCCGAAGACCATCATGTTTGTTATGACTCGGACCGTGGAAGCCTGTCTGAAATCTCGAAACTTCGCTTTTAATTGATGTTTCAGCCCAGTTTATTCAGCCTCTGGAAAGGTTCGTAAGTTGGTTACTTTGTTTATTATATATATATATATATATATATATATATATATATATATATATATATATATATATATAAATTTGTCCAGGATCAGCAAAGAATTCTATAGATATTCTAGATTGAAACCGCAAAAGCACAATAGTCTAATAATGTTCCATTGATATGAACATACAGAGGCTACTGTCCATGAGCAAAGGTTGTTCGTTCTTGAACACCGATCGACTAGACTAGACACCTCTAAGACGAACGATTTATGACATCAGGGTCCTGGCAACGTGTTAAACTGGTCGATATGTGTGAGACTTGGACATGAAGCCATGTCGTCGAATCTCTTCACACCTCCCGTTTCTGAATCCTTTTCCTCAGACTTCTGATAGTCTAAATTTTGTAATTCTCAATTTCATTCAATTTGGTAATTCTCCTTTTCATTTAGCGAGAGCTACAAAAAAAAAAACGACTTCCAGGAACTAACTTTTTTAAGAACATCTGTATCTAGGCTATTGGGCGTCACTAAATTAATATAATTAAAGGAAAAAATTAATTAAATATACAAATTAGGCTACGAAAGAACCAGTCCAATTAAGCTGAGGCATCTCAAAAGGTTTATTAATGTTTTTAAATGAGCCCATTAATTCGCCAACAATTTTCAACAAAATATTAACCTTTCAGTAAGAAATGTGTATATATTTTATTACAGGGCACTTGAAACTCTAACAAAATAGGTCTCTTGTTTGACCTTAAGTTAGTAAAAGGAAATACACGAGAAAAGCAAATAGCTTATGTCATCAGTCCCAATTCGAATGTTAAAGGATGAAAACTACCTGCCTCTGAACTAAAAATAAGATTGATTTTTAAAAGTATAGAACTTTTATTTATTTTTCTAACCACCTTAGTTAATCATTAAAAAAAATAAAATCTTAAAAAGAGCTAATTTTGCGTATTGACATAAAAATGTCATTTGGCTAGCGGTCTCTCTAAAGTTTGTGTGACAGGTAACGTAAAAGGATAACAGCAGTGTAGTAAAATAGTAATTTAAATTAATTAGCGTATTAATGAATGTACGATTTATTACATTAAATGAATGACAGAACTTTACTTACTTCCGAAATGACATTTTTACGATCAAAATTCTTTCGCTTCAGAGGGAAATCATTTATGTAGAGTTTTGGAACTGGAATGATACAGTACCTGTATCACTATCAAGGTGACATCTTATAGAGTTTATGAGTATTTTTGTTTACGTTTTCCCCTTAAAGGAGATTTTAGTTAATCTATGTAATTGTTATTGCTATTTCTTCATAACATTAACATAGTTATAGAATAAATGACATTGAAGTCAAGGAAATTATAAATTCTTGAGAACTGTGCCTATGTCAAAAGGCATTTCGGATCAAGAAACACATTGATACATATGAATAAGCCTTCAGCAATTAATAAAAGCATTGTAGCTCACAATTTATATACAATCCATGATAAATTTATTATGAGAAAACAGATCGAAGTCAACACTCAGAATATAATATTGAAATGAAGTCACTCGCCGGATCAACGACATAAGCAGAAGTAGTATCTATCCCTGATTAAGTAAATTTATTTCTACGCATCTGTTTCTAAACCATTAGCGCCTAGTGATCTACAGTTTTCCGCCCTTTCTAAGCACAAATGGTGCAGCAGGGATTTTTTTAGGGAGCTTATCGCTGAAAAAAAATCAACCTACACAGGCGAGAGCACATTTCTTAGCCTCAGAATCCAGGGAGGGACTAGACCACGGGAAGAGCCGAGTAATAGAAAAATTGTTTAACTGCAATTGAAGTTCAATGTATTACGATAAATGAATAGCTGTTTTAGCGCGGTTCCTCCCTCCCTCCATAGGGAGGAACCCCGCTTATAAGGTTGATCGCAAATCCCCTAGAGACCGAAAATGAAGGTGGTTCAAATTATATATATATATATATATATATATATATATATATATATATATATATATATATATATACAAATATATGTGTATATATATATTTATATATACATATATATGTATATATATATATATATATATATATATATATATATATATATATTGTCTGTTCGCGGCATAAGTCAGCGAATAATGGTCCGATTTTGATGAAATTTGGTACAAAAATCTTAGAACAAAATATTTTATTAACAGACATGAAAAGTTTTGGTAACTTTGTATACTTTCCTTAATATCTCGAAAACGGTTGAGCATATTGGTAAGCGGAAGGTTACCATTAGAAAGCTTACTAAATGCTCTAAAAAAAAGGTTCTGAAGAAAGTTTTGATTAGTCGATGTCAATCGGAAAATAAGTGCTTAAAACTTTAAAGTAATTGATTTCGGTTATTCGAATGATTCCTTTCGTCTGTTTTTATTTCTTGTTATTTTTTAATTGCTTATAATTGGATAATGTATTTGACAATAAAACAGGTTAAGTAAAATAAGAAAAACAATTTATTGTTAGAAAAATAGCTTCGAGAGAGATTCGAAGACCTTGTGACAATTTTCAACTGTCTAGCGGTGGCCTTTCTTGGGTTGGCCGACCCATCCATGGTAAGATCATAAATCAAGACCTTTCAAGAAAAGTGGAACCAAAACAATAACTGCTTCTATTTTAATTTTTCCAAACGAGACTAGGGATAACAACGGAACCGCGCTAAGATGATGCAGTTCCTGCGAGTCGGACTTTTTTATTTACTTCGCGAATTTCATTTTCATGATCAAAATGGAGACCCTGTAGAGTGAAATCTTATTAGTTTCGAATACTATATATGTAGGGGGTTTTCTCAACTAGGTCAAAACTCACATCGCATAAGTTCATAACGCTCACTCCTAAAGCTTAATTTAGCTTATATTCATAAAGCACATCATTCTCATTAGCCTCTTTTAAATGTGCTACAAATTTCAATGAATTTAAACATCTGATAGCCAAAGTTATAAGGGGAATTAAGAAATAAATATTTCATTTAATTATGTTATTGCATTAAGGAACAATATTATTTGCGAGGGCTTAGGCAAGAGCTGGATGTAGAAGTAAAATTGCATATTCAGAGCACACAGTTACTATAGTCTAGCCCACTTCTCTCTATTTAGGGTAAGTATCAGCTGATTACTGCAGTCAATCTTCAACAGGGCTGTACCACATCCGCAGCCCACCTGATCCTCGAATGTTGATAGCACTTTCCGTTGGAATGTTGGCTATTGAGGTTGTACTGATGGAAGACCTTTTGAAAACTTTCCTATATTTATTGATCCTATTCACTCAATATAAAAAATGACTCCCGTTAAGAAACTTGGTATATAACATCTCCATCGCAAGAGATTTAACGAGTTCGTTCGCCACCGTGTTCGGTCCACCATGACTTACTCCGGACTCAAAATACGAAATTCTCCTTACCGGCCGGTTTGATATAATGAAAACAAACTCTGTATACGTCGTGAGTATCTCACGAAAAAGATGTATTTCAAAAATAAACTAAATCAGATAGGGAGTGGGGGTTCATTCCGTACTTTTTATCAATTTTTCCTTACCGTAAAAATGCATAAATATATTTAATTTTTTTAAACGTACACATTCAAGTGAGTTGTGAAAAACCTACTAAAAAAAATGTTTCAGAAGCCACGAAAATACTGGTGGTTCAAATTTGTTTAAGCACTTTCTTATGGGCAAAATTCGCGCGAAAACATCGCTCGCTTATTTGTACGCTCCCAATAAAAGGTTCTGTAACGCAGGAAAATAAATTAAACCAAGGTGATATTTGTAACAGTTTCGCGAAAAGTAAGTAAAACTAGATTTCCTAACTAATTTTCATTTTGGGTACTTGGAATCGTTGGATTTAGTTAAAATAGTTTGATCGTGTTTGAAATTCATCCAAACTAACATATTTCGGTTACAATTTGGGTTAAAGACGTATTCGAAAAAAAAATAATAATAATTACATTAACTGGCATGGTCAGTGTAAGTATTTTCTATATTTTCTTAAATATCTCGAACACGGTTAAGTAGTCGTGGTTAGTGGACGAAAACGATTCAAAGTGTCACTAAATGTCCTACAAAAACTTTTCGGCGGTGTAATTTCATTCGGAGAAAGCGATACTTAAATTCTCAAAATTCTGGGTTTAGGTCCTTTGTATTGTTCTATTTGTTCGTTTTCCGTAATTTGTTTACGTTACAACACGTTGATTCCGATACATTTTTTTATTGCCTTATGAATAACATTTCACTTATCAATTATAAGGCAATTACGCCCTGCTTAAGACTGAGAGAGAAGGAAGATTGAATAATTTCCGCTTCCATGTAAGTTGGCTACTTTCAGTTTTCTGTGCTTTGTGACGCCTAATAAATCTCTTTTCTCCCAGATATTTTTCGAGTAGGTGTTGACATTTTTGACGATTTATAAAAAGGAATTGTTTATTTATATTCTAGGTCATTAGGAATAAGTACGGAAACGCGCTAATATAACGTATTTCCAGGGAGTCGGTTTAATGTTTGATTTTGGTTGTTTTTATTTTATTTATTTTTTACTTATTATCATGAGCATATAACCTATGATGAGTGCCCCAAAAACTCGTAAATATGCTGTCCTGTATAAAGAAGCAGCGAGTTCTTTTACCATTTAGGTTTGAATTATAATAGTAATTACAAGCAGCTACCGTTCCTTCGTGTGAATTAAAAAAAAAAAAAGGCAATTTGCAACGGTGAAATTATTTTATTGAAACTATATTTAAATTAGTTTGAAAACTGTTGGAAACCTTGCCTCTTATGATAACCTTCAAGATAACAAAACAATGCCTGGGAAAACCTATTGTTGGTAGGCATATAATGGGCGCATCCATGGATGGCGAAATAACACTAAACATAACGCTAAGATACAATACTTATTATGCGACGTACCTATATTGTTTGTTATACTATAACAATATTCATGAAATTAAAATTAATTAATTCTTTAAATTATTGAGAACAATGGTGTTATATAGTTTTAATTAATCACAAAGTATTATTTTAAAGCTGTTCTCTGCTTTACTTTGATTCCGGAAGTAATGGTAAGAATAGGTACAAAAATCACCGTGCCTCGGAAGTGGCTTTGGTTATTCATTAAGCCGGGGGGCTTCGTCCCGTGGACCCCCTTCCTTTTAGCGGGGTTCCTCCCTCCCCCATAGGGAGGAACCCCGCTTATAAGGTTGACCTCATGACGAAATCCGGAAAATTTTACGTTTCAGAACCCCTAGAGACGAAAATAACATTGGTTGAAATTTATATATATGTATATATATATATATATATATATATATATATATATATATATATATATATGGAGCGAAATTTGCACGAAAAAAATCGTTACGCTTACTTCAAATGCTTGCAAGTATTCGTTTTATAGGTTTATTAGCCTAGAAAAACAATTTTTTTTTTTTATTTATTTCTTTATTAGTGAGACCGCGACAAGGGCAATTCATCACTTAAAATACATACATAAGAAGAAACAATAGTAAACAATTGTTAACAAATTTGAAAATGAAATAATTAAAAAAATATTAAAATAAAAAAAAAATACTAATACAATTTGCAGTGACTATAAAAAGGTACGAACAACAAATGAAACCATTTCTAAGGCGATAGCTTAAACCGTTTTCGATAAAAATGGAAAAATATTTGTCTAATAAAGTTTTTGGTTAGGGTACATGTTTGAAATTCATATAAACAAAGATGTTTAAATTTTGGTTACGTTTGGAGCTAAGGATGCAGTAGAAGAAAAAAAAATATTAATAGACATGAAAAGTTTTGGGAACATCGTATATTTTCCTTAATGTCTCGAAAACGGTTGAAAAAGCGTAGTATGTGTAAAGTAATCATTCGAAAGCTTACTAAATTTTCTACAAAATAGGTTTTGAAGTATTTTTTGATTAGGCGATGTCAATGGGAGAAATAAGCGCTTAAAACGTCAAATGTGTTTGCTTTATTCTTTTGAACGAGTTTTCGCAGTTGTTAAACTCACTTTTTAATTGGTTGTTTTTTGTTTTAAATTGAATTTATTAATAGAATTAGTATTATAGTAGAAGAAGACAAAAAAATTAGAAACATTTTGATATTTCATGCTGTGAAATAACTATTTCTAGTTTGTACCAGTGGGGTTAGCCAACCCAGCTGTAGGGTGGGATTACAGGTAAAAGGGTACGCTGGCCCTTTGTAACGGGCCATAAAAGGATTTCACGAAAGCTTGAACCAAAATAATAACTGTTTCTATTTCAATCTCTCCAAATGCCACTAGGGATAAGAACAGCTACGCGCTAAGTTGACGCTGTTCCTGCGAGTCGGACTTTTTTGCTTTTAGCCTACTGCTGAAGAACATTTGACATTCTGTACTGCTCTTTTTTAGCGTTTTTTCTGTTTGCTCATTTTTTTCCTGTCTACCACTTCAACTCATTTATTCTCTAAATGCGAATGCTTACGTTGACGATTCTCTCTAAATGTTTCAGTGATAGTTTTTGTCGGATATTTAGGAACACGCTCACCTTTCTTTCAGCCGCGATGTGTTCTCCACCAACAGACGTACATGTGTTTGTATAATGAAGAAAACATAAACCCGGAGACTTTGGGGGATCAAACTCCCCCCATCAGCTAAAATATATTGACTAGTACTGCTACTCTAGAGTCGCATTTTCGTTCCACTCTCGCGTAACGTTGTCTTTTGGTCACGGCTAAAGTATGTTACATTTTACAAAACAACAACATTTTATTCTCCGCTGGATTCCTAGCCACCATGATAAAGGAAATTTAGTCAGAAAACAAGCTATTAAACAAGGCGTCCCATAGGCGCACATCCTACCATCAGGTGCTGTGGGACATCTTAAATATCTAATATTCCCAAAGTGAGAATTTTCCTGGCTGTTAAAAAAGAGATAACAAGTTCATCCGATAAAAAATCTCTCGAGACAATAGGCGGGATGAGGTTATTTTGTCGAGAATAAGAAATGGACATATTAAAATTACTCAAGTTTACTTATTTAAAAGGCAAGCTAGGTACATGCACGGCCTCGAAGTATATCTTCTTGTTAATATACCTAGAGATAACCATGAATTCAGCCATGGTAAACGTTGAGATTCCTGACATCTCAAATTATGTTTTCTGAATTAGGTAGATAATTTATTTAAAAAGTGAAAACATTATAGAAATAAGATATATTTTAACTAACTTCGGTAATTCAATGTATAATGCACAGTACGGTATACGCAGTCAACGATTAAAATAGTTAATTTTTATAACAATTAACCTGCAGGTTGTAATATGAATCTAGAACCTTCAGTTTTTTACATATATTACAATCAAATGAATACTTATTAAATCATAAAAAATAAAAAAAGCTAAATATTTCAGGTTTTAGCACTTTCCTTCGAAGGAAGGTAGCAATTTGGGTTGCACTCATGACGATTCTACTCGACGGGTTCAAATCTTAATCGATCCTACCTATTAGACACCGAAAATGACTCCCGCTAAAATGTATATATATATATATATATATATATATATATATATATATATATATATACATATATATATAAATATACATATATATATATACATATATATATATATATATATATATATATATATACATATATATATATATATATATATATATGTATCTGTATATATATATATATATATGTACATATATATATATATATATATATATATATATATATATATATATATATATATATATATATATATAAGTGTGTGTATGTCTGTTAACACGATACACAACAGAGTTGTTGATTTTTCGTCACAAAACTTTCTATATTATTCCCTTAGCAAACGACTGAACGAGTTCGTTATCCAGTAAAATCGGTCCATCCGAAGGGGGAGGGGGTTACTCCGATCCATAGTAGTTATTAGCCCATACCGGCCGTAATTTTTCTTATATTTCAACGAAACTCTGGATTCGTTGTGGTGATCTACAGAGAAAAATGTGTTCTAAATTTAAACTACCCAAATTCTGAGGAAAGTGCTTAGTTATGCAGTTCCTGCTTGACGGACTATAATTTGCAAATTGTATATTTAAAAATATATATGAATATATGGCTTGTTCTTGTCGCACTAAACTCCCTGAGATGGGAAAAGGGTTTTATGGAGTATAAACTTCATCTTGAGTCCACTTGAAGACATGACGTCAACAGCACTTATGTATTTGAACAAACAAGCCATTCCTGTGAACTGACATTTCCGAACTTGAACATAACTAGAACCACGTGTCTACTAAAGGAGTTTCAGTCTGTGAAATGCAAAAATTCACCATAAAAGGTATTTCAATATCGCCATGATTGAGTTTGAAGTTTGATTTTTTTTTTTAATAGCACACAAAACACTTTATTCAAGTGAAATTCATACTCTAGTCCCTAATAATAATTACTGCAAGAGTGTTTTCCCTTTTTATATTGTATTAATTCTGAAATATTAATTGATGCTAATATTAAATAGATTTTTCTATTAAAAAGTTTCATAATTATTTTTCATAAAACCTTCCGTTATCGTTAAAAGTTCACAGAATAAAATATTAAGTTATTGGTGGAGGAATTTCTCATTAAAAGTTATCAATTGTATAAATTCAGATTTCTTTACTTTATTTTTAACTTATTAAGAAAAAAAAAAAAAAAAATCACACCCTCTGTTGATTGTCTCAGATGTTCCAAATATTCTTTTCTAAAATTTAAAGCACTGAAGTCTGAGGTAATATAAGCGGACGTAAACATTAACAAAAATAAAGCAATAATGTTAAGCATTTTAAATTTAAATTGACAAACAAGATTAATGAAAGCAAGCTTTAACATTAAGACCACAATACGAAACATAACAAAAAATCTTCATTTTAATTTAAAATTACCTAAATGGCTTACTCTTTGTTCAAGTGCGACAATTTTCTGTGGCTCACCGATCTCTCTTCGACTCCAGGCACTGGTCGGAGCAGAAGGGAGCTTGTGTAGGCACCTTTCAACGTCATCTGAGCGTCTTTCTGGCGTTAATCGAGGATGAAGTTGGAAGGCCTTGAGCACAGAACCTCCATATTGTATCATTCATCATATTACCAGATGTATTTATATACAGAATGTAATAATCAATAAAGAAATATATAATAATACAAAAAAAAAAAAAATTACCTTAAGTCTTCAGGAAGATTAATTTTATTAGCGAGTTAAGGTTCTTGGGGACAACGATTCAAATGTAACACTTTTATAACAAAAACCTGGACTATTAAGACTAATACTCACTTTTACCGTATTGGGTTAGATATGTTAAGTAATTATTCGTGTCTTTTGCTCTATTTTAACGATTAATCTAGTTTTAACAAAGAACAGTAACCGGCTAATATTTTCAAGCCATTATAGCCCGTATGATTTTTCCCTTAACAACGGAATCATATAAACTAAGTAATCCCATAAACTTATAGATGCCTTGTTTTATTGTGTTAGCTATAATTGCTTGACCATGATCTGATCAGCTCAAACGGGCATGTTTCTTTTGTTGAAAACCCAAAAACGAAAGCATTATTAGCTCATTTAGAATATTTAGAAAAGGTAGATATTTATTATAATTAGGTCAAAACGAATGCCTGCGGAAGAGGTAATAGATAAGCTTCAGAAGTGCATCTAAAAATCAATAAATCAAGCCAAGCTATAACAAAATATCGAAAATAGTGTGGAGTATTTATTGAGGGATGCGAGCACCAAAAAATGGCAGCAAAGTGGAAGTGGGATAACACCTAAAACTTTACAATCAAAAATTAAAACAAACCAGCGGAATGGTCATTTACACTGAAGAAACTTCTGGTTGGCCATGGAAACACTAACGTACACACATTTAAACTAGTAGAATCAAAAACATGCCCCTGTGATCATTACAACGAACAAACATACACACATCTAATATACAACTGCATACAGAAAGCATATATACGACTAAAGATTGAAAAACGCCAAACAAATTGGTCCATAAGCCTGTTACGAAAATAATATGTATTTCCTTTTAAAATGTTTTGATATAAGAGTACCTCTGATCAGAGTGAAGAGGAATAGCTACGGAGACATGGAAGACATAGCATTGTCTTTTAACTTAAGTTCTGTATTAAGACACATCGTGTTTAAATTTTTTTTTTCCTTGTGTTCAAATATCGTTTTAGCGCGGTTCCTCCCTCCCCCATAGGGAGGAACCCCGCTTATAAGGTTGATACAATGAAACAATCCGGAAGTGCCGACAAGAAAATTTCGCGTTTCAGAACCCCTAGAGACCGAAAATAACGGTGGTTCAAATTTGTATATATATATATATATATATATATATATATATATATATATATATATATGTATATATTTATATATATGTATATTGTTTGATGTAAACCCCCATAGCAGCCAACCTGTGACGTCATCGCTTGGCTCACCATAGAGGTTGCCTCCATATATTCATCTGCTACCTCCATGCAGTTCAAATGCTGGAGACCGTTAAAAAAAAGGGTCCAGGACTCCATTAGCAACTTTTGACTAATGTATACTGTGGACACCATGTGCATCCTTTTACAAAAGCCCATAGTTTTGGCCATGGTCGAGTAGAAGCCAAGCAACCCGGAGAGCAACATGGAGGAGGATGAAGCGAAGAAAGGACAGGCCCCACAGTGAGTAGCACAACTATCTCAACATCAGAGACTACTCCTGCTTCAGCAGACCGCATGGACCAGACATCAATTTAGTTTAATACAAACCCCCCTTTATAAACCTCAAAAACCACTAATACATTAACCAATATTATAACCCTTTTCGGCCACCCCCCACTCATAGAAACATGTACAATAATCTTATTACACTTAATCTATTTCATATCCGTGCATACTTTCAAATATCCCGAAATACAGTCCACTCCATTCATGTAAATCAGCACCAGCATTACAGCGGTACGTTCATTCCCAATGGTATAGCACCTTGGGACAGCGTAGTGCAAACATAGTGGTCCAGCAGGGCCGGATAAAATTAACCCAACAATTGGGTTCAAAATTAAAATCATATTTACTGAGCTTTCTCAATTTATTTTGTTTATTCTTCATCATCATTGTCTGCATAATCTTCATTATTAGAATTATTATTTTCATATATTGCTCCTATTAGGTCAATCCTACTTGTAAATCATTGCATCGCAGTAATTTTTAATTAATTAGAATTATCAACATGATTGATTCTCAAATAATTTTACATTTTTTATTTTTTTTTGCTTCAGTTAACAGTAATATTAATTATTGTGTATATATTAGGCATATCTTTAATAGTAGAACCAAAAATGCTATTTACTTTAGTGTTTAAAGCTCTTTATTTTATTTAACTTGCATAGTTAATAGATTATAGGATACAAGTTGCAACTTTCAACAGTTGCAAGTGCAGTTACTGTACTTCAGAGTTTGCTTTCATTATTATCAGTTAATTATTAATTTTTTTTTTCCATTGAGGCAAACTGTATTATTTAATGTTTATATTAAGATGTTTCTGCAGAAAAGAAACATTAATTATCAAACATATAGTATCTCTCAATCTGGTAAATGAGTTCTGTTAAGAATATTAATCAAATTGAGTAAACCTTTAGAAATTAATGAACATTTTAATCAGATGATTATAAATTGATCAACAATTTAATTAATTTATTACAATGTTGTGATAATTTTGGTAAAATAATTGTAATAATCATTCAGCTTACTTCTATCACTGCTTTTCCTAGCAAAATCACTTACCTTTTATTGCTAGTGCTTTGTATCAATTTTCAATATTGCCTGGATATAATCATAAGTTATAATCATCTAAGTTCTTTATTTACCTGACTTAAGTTCCCATTCTCCATTAAGCGATTAATAAAGGTGAATAGTTATTCACTCAGCATTCATTAAGCCTTGCGGTTTGCAATTTTCAACAATTATATGGATTAAAATAAATAAAATACTCGTCTTTGTCATTATATTTTTCTGTGTATCTATTTAATTAGATAATAATAAGTTACAATACTTAGTCATTTCTGCCTACATAGTGCAGCTATCATCTTTATATAATTAATTTGACATTATCAATTGTCCTTTGGCACCTTATTTATTCTTATATACAATGATTTAGTCACTATTAAATGATTGTCAACACTTTTAACTTAGCAAAGAGCAAATAACTTAGTACAGAACACAATGTGCTAATGTCAGTTGTTATCATATATCTGGGCAGGTTACTGCCTCAACAGAGAGGTCTGTCTCTTTACAGCTCTCTGAACTCTCCGTGCTGCACAGTCATCCTCTGCGTGCCGTCATCATTGTCATGCCTTTACTTTATTTCTTGCCTACTTAGGTCAATTTATTAGTTTATAATAATTATTTGCTTTGCTTGTTGACATCATTAAATATATTAATTTGCTGAATCAATAATTGGTGCTATTATTTACTGCTTTATTACTTTAAAGCCATTATACAATTTTCTATTTATTTTATTTCTATAGAATGTTCGTGATGCTCATCATTTGCACTCTTTTTTTTTGTTACATTTTTCTCCTCATGGTCTTGCTTTCTCTCTCTCTTCTCTCCTCTTTGCTCGATGGGTTGTAGTATCTTAATCATTTTACACTCTACTTTCAAGTCATCTCTATTGATAGAAGAATTTTCAACCATGCCTGAGTCTATCCCTGATTACGACTCTCACATCAAGATCCTTGACCGGAAGTTGCGGTCTCTCAAGAGAAACATTACCAGTTTGTCTACAGTACGGAAAGCCGCCATCGCTGATGATTCGCAAACGTATCTATTTCTCGAAGCACATTGGGCGTCTTATCAAGAAACCTGGGATGAGCTTGATAGGATCCACGTCTTGATAGACAAGCCAGATCAATTTCCCTCAAGGGCTTGGGAGGAGCACTACGACCAAGTGCAGAGCGAGATATTTAACGCTCGCGCTCTACGTTCGCACCTCAAAGCGAAGGAAGAACCCCGGGATGCTCGTCAAACTATGCTTCCCGATGACCTTAGTCAAGTCCTTGGCGCTCTGAACTTAAGCGGATCTGACAGAGCTCAACTTCCCAAAATATCGATCCCCAGCTTTTCAGGAGATATTTTTCAATGGACGAGTTTTAAGGATTCATTTGTATCTCTCATCCACAACAATACCAGATTGCCGAAAGTTGACAAGCTACATTATTTAATGCAAGCCCTAAAAGGAGAAGCCTTTTCCCTCACTTGCCGGTTCCCTAAAGTCGAAGAATCATACGAGCTAGCTTGGGAGAAACTTACGGAAGCATATGACAACCCTCGTGTTCTGGCCAGCATGTACTTGCAGCGGATTCTTGACAGCGACTGTAAAGGCAACTTAGGTGAACGTCAGAGATATGAGCAGTTTCTGACTCAGGTCGGTGACAGCATCGAAGGGTTCTTGTCTCTCAATCTTGCCAATCCAGCGGACTTCATACTTTCTAAGCTAGCGCTTCGCTCTCTTAACACGGAGACGCGGAGGCAGTTCGAGCTAGCTCGCAGTGACCCGAAAGCCATGCCATCTGCTGCGGACGTCATAGACTTTGTGCGCCAACGTCTTATGGCATTTAAGTTATCAAGAGACGTAGAGTCGTCAGCGTCGTCGATGCCTGCTGAATCGCGCCCCAAAGGCGATTCAAGGGCTAAATATCCCAATCGGTGGTCTGCAAAATATAATGGTGTATCGTTTCATGTGACAAATACTAACCGCCGCAGCCCATCACCTAGAACAAACATTCCAGGAAACAAGGCTCCAAATTCACCACAAGGTCAAAGGCGTCATTTTGCGATTCCCACAAGGTCGCGCAGTTTCCAGGCGCATTCGGGCCAATGTCCGTATTGTCAAGGCAGACATCTTTTATCATTTTGCATCAGATTTGCGTCTCTCGCGGTTGAACAAAGATCGGAGTTCGTTGCCGCCTGGAAGGGATGCTCCAACTGCCTTCGCGAAGGGCATAATAGTGCCTGCTGCCCGTCGAAATTTTCGTGCAAATTTTGCAAAGGAAGGCATCATAGTCTTATACACGAGGAAAAGGTAGCTGCTACAAAAACATCAAGTAAAAATGGAACAAAATATGAAGAACCTGCCAATCCACAAATCCCCGATGCGTTCATTGGCTTCGAATCCTCAGCCGAAGAACCTGCATATTCGGGCGGACTAGTATTCTTGGGCACTGTACAAGCACTCATCAAATCCCCAAAGGGAAAACTATACCCCATCCGCGCCGTGTTGGATTCCGGCAGCCAACACACTTTTATCACTAGGCAACTAGCCCGTCGGATAGGGGCGCCCGTTGAAACATTCATAGGAAACGTGTGTGGACTCGGGGGTTCCAAAATCGCTCAACCCCTAAACACTGCGACCTGTGTGATCAAGCCATATTCCTCCCCAAAGGAATATAAGACCAAAGCTTTGATCGTCGAACGGATCACCTCAGCGCTGCCCAATCTCCCAGCTCCTCCAAATGTCTACGAGCGATTCTCATCTCTCCCGCTAGCGGACCAGGATTTTGCCAAATCGGTTCCAGTGGATGCTTTGATTTGCAGTGATCTATACCCACAGCTAATCAACGGAGCTCCAATAAAATCCGAGGTCGGCGATTTGTACCTTACACCTTCAGTTTTTGGACTTGTGGTCTCGGGGAAGTTAGAAGCCACCGAGAGCCCGGAAACAAGCGTTCTGTTTTGTCTCTCAACGTCCAGCATCAAAACAAAAGACGAAATGTGTGAGCAGCATTTTCAGAACCCGCACAGCCGCACGAAGGACGGCCGTTATCAGGTTGAGCTACCTAGGTGGAGAAGGGAATATCTCCACACCCTTCAACAAAGGTCCAAATGGACGCGAAGAACCCCTGATCTTCAGCCTGGTGACTTGGTCATTCTCGTCGAGAAACGCCCAGCCATTGGCCACTGGCCTGTCGGCAGAGTCGTCGAAACCTTTCCGGGTAGAGACGGTGTTACGCGCTCGGTAGTTGTCAGGACTCCTTCCGGCAGTCACCTTACCAGAGCAGTGTCATCGCTTGTCCCCCTTTTTCTTCCCGAGGACAAGGAGTCCAAGGATAATTAAACTTTTAATTTTTGTCGTCTACCATGTTTTGGTAACTATTCATGTATTTATTTATTTCAGTAGGGCAACTGAAGGAAGCAATTGAATTTATTATTTTGTTAAATTTAAGTAATTATTTATCTTTTTTATAAGCGATGCAGTGATCGTCTTCTTTCATCATTTGTCATTGTTATAGTTTTTCCCCATGTGATGTTTATTATTTGTATGCTCCATAACTTAAGTTTTGTTTTCTTTATTTAAATTTAACCGGGTCAAATTTAGGTGGGCGGTTTGTTTGATGTAAACCCCCATAGCAGCCAACCTGTGACGTCATCGCTTGGCTCACCATAGAGGTTGCCTCCATATATTCATCTGCTACCTCCATGCAGTTCAAATGCTGGAGACCGTTAAAAAAAAGGGTCCAGGACTCCATTAGCAACTTTTGACTAATGTATACTGTGGACACCATGTGCATCCTTTTACAAAAGCCCATAGTTTTGGCCATGGTCGAGTAGAAGCCAAGCAACCCGGAGAGCAACATGGAGGAGGATGAAGCGAAGAAAGGACAGGCCCCACAGTGAGTAGCACAACTATCTCAACATCAGAGACTACTCCTGCTTCAGCAGACCGCATGGACCAGACATCAATTTAGTTTAATACAAACCCCCCTTTATAAACCTCAAAAACCACTAATACATTAACCAATATTATAACCCTTTTCGGCCACCCCCCACTCATAGAAACATGTACAATAATCTTATTACACTTAATCTATTTCATATCCGTGCATACTTTCAAATATCCCGAAATACAGTCCACTCCATTCATGTAAATCAGCACCAGCATTACAGCGGTACGTTCATTCCCAATGGTATAGCACCTTGGGACAGCGTAGTGCAAACATATATATATATATATATTTGCCTGTTCGCTCATTTCTGGCTTCCCTGATGGTCCGATTTTGATGAAATTTGGTACAAAAATCTGTCGTCCAATTTGAAAGGTCAAGTTCGTTAACCAGCAAAATCCACCCACTGGAAGATGGCGTTTGGGGCGAAATTCGCGCAAAAAAAAAAATCGTAACACTTACGTTTTTGAGTTCATAAGCTTGTAAGTACTCTTTTTATAGGCTTCGTGGGCTAGGAAATCGAATGGAACCATTTTCAAGGCGATAGCTTTAACCGTTTTCGAGAAAACTGAAAAAATAATTTTTGAATGCCGTTTTTGGTTTGGGTACTTAAAGTCATGGGATTCAGTTGAAACATTTACTGCGTGTTCTACTTTCATTAAAACTAATATGTTGAAATTGTGGTTGCGTTTGGAGTTAAGGAAGGGTTAGAATAAAATATTTTATTAACAGAGATAAAAAAGTTTTGGTAACTTTGTATACTTTCCTTAATATCTCGAAAAAGGTTGAGAATTTGGGAAACGGAAGAATACCATTAGAAAGCTTACTAAATGTTCTACAAAAAAGGTTCTAATGAAAGTTTTGATTAGGCGATGTCAATCGGAGAAATAAGTGCTTAAACCATTAAAGTAATTGATTTCGCTTATTCGAACTGTTCAACGAACAATACGAACAATATTTCGGAGATTTCTGAGCGAAATACTTTTAAGATTTTCTACCACCACGAACGGCTTTTTTCCTTTATTTTTATCCACTAGATAGGCTTTATTTTGCATATTATTATCTATAAGTTTTATTCAGCAGGGGATTCTGATGAAATGTCGTGTTTTTGCTGTGGATTTTAAATACGATGTATCTAAGATTGGATAACATTAACGAGTCTACATAGTTAAGAACCGACGACGGGGGTTGACTTCTTGCTATGATTTAGTCTACATATGTATATTAAGTCCTAAATCCAAAAAATAAACTTCACAACGGTTAGATACTATGAGCGAATATGGCGGTTCAATGCCCGTAGAAACAAGGGGGCCGCAGGAAATTTACCTGCTAAGAGTTAATCCTCAAGAGCTGTAAATATACCCCAGGTATCTACCGACACAAATACAAAGCCTTGGCTCAGATCCAAACATAGGTTATATACTAAATATTCATAAAGACTACTTAGTTGTAACCCGATTCATCAATTAGCAATCAATAGTTTTCAACAAAGGTTATATACTAAATATTGATAAAAAGTATTTAATTAGAAAAAAACAATATTCCACAAGACTTGTTTTTGGTCCATTTGTGTCTACTCCATAGACTTAATTAGGTATATTATTCTATTGTAGTTGGGCAACTAAACTTTGTTTTATTTTGTTAAATAAAGTGTTTTTTCTTGACTTGTTATTCGTCAAGACTTTTATTTGTCCTTGTGTATTTACTAGATAGGTTTTATTCGGCATATTATTCTATATAGGCTATATTAGGCAGGGTATTCTACTCAATCTTGTGTACTTCTTCTTGATCCTTCTGTACATGGGCGTATATAAAAACAATTTCGGGGGGGGGGGGCTGAGACCATTTCCAGGGTATGGAATACTAAATATTTAGAGCTTGGAATAGTTTTAGGAAACTAAAACGCTATTACACGTAAAATAAAATATGTTTTATGAACTAAGTGATCTTATTTAATTTATTTTTAAGGGTTTTACGAGAAGTTTTTATCATCAATTCAAAATTGCGGGAGGGGCTGCAGCCCCTTCAGCCCCCCCCCTCATATACGCCCATGCTTCTGTATCCTCTATAAAGACTTTATTAGGCATATTTTGTATTGATTTATAGAGCTTTGCTTTAGAATGAGAGCCAGATTCTGTAATTTCCGCTTCTGTGTAAAAGTTAGCTACTGTCGGTGTCCCTGACGCCTTAATATCACTTTTATTCGATATGTTCGAGAGGGTTTTGACAATTTTCACGAGATATATATATATAAAAAAAAAATAAGTTTATTTCTTTTCTAAGCTTATCAAATGGCACTAGGGACATGAACGGAACCGCGCTAAGATGCTGCAGTTCCTGCGAGTCGGACTTTTGTCTTTGATTTTG